>BQNB010047104.1:16237-43327 GCA_026074375.1 Tanacetum coccineum | reverse complement strand
ATTTTGAATTCAAACATTCCGCCAACCAAACACGTTTTGGAATTGGAATCAGATTCCAATTCCATAAGAATGCTGAAGATTCCCCGAACCAAACGCACCCTAAGAGTTGACATGGTCATCAATCCACCATGGAATTTACCTTTTCTAGGTGCCAAAGGATTGACTAGCCCTGAGCAAACTGGCTGTAATGGTTTGCCAAAAACCATATGGTATTCAACTCACCAATGTTTCATGTACTGAGAGTTGAAATGGTTTTCATTCAACCATGGACATGCATCTTTTTGGTGGCCAAAGGACTGACTACTCCAGAGTAAATGGCTAACTGGTAAAGAGACATCAAATCCATTTAAAGTTTCAATGATTCACCTCTCACAGGAGTTAACACACCTGGAAGTGATGAGAATAGTCTGAAACCATAAGATTTGATGTACATATAGTCAATGTTGCTGATATGAAGGGATGCTGAAAAGCTTTGAAGAATAGTTGCTGCAGAGATCAAAAAGAGATGATTTGAAGAATTGCAGATCAAGAAGAATTAGAAGAATTTTATTTACAACATCCTCAGGAAGCTCAAATTGAAGACATTTGAAGAAACTTGAAGTTCACAAGTGAAGATCAAGTTAGGGGAGGATTGTTGGGAAATAGATTGTAAAAGACTTAATACTGATAGTATAACAGTTAAGTCTGGTAGTATTAGTTAGTTCTGGCAGTACTAAGTTAATACTGGCAGTACTAAGTTAAGTCTGGCAGTACTAAAGTTAGTACTGGTAGAATAGCAGTACTATAGTTAGTACTGGTTGTATTTAGTTAAGTCTGTTTTAGTTAAGTCTGTTTATATAACAGAATAGTAATAGTTATCTTAGAGATATCTTAGGAGATATCTTAGGAAAGGATATGCATTATCTTTTCACACGTTTGTAAAGCCCATTAGGGTTTCCTTGGTGTATAAAAGGAACCCTACGGCATAGAGTTTTATATATGTAATAGAAGCATTGAAGCTTAATAGAAATCAATAGCAAATTTAGTATTATTGTTCTTCTTAAATCTTGTGTTAAGATTCCGCATTAACACTTGATATTCATAGTCAGTGTCTCTCACATAGTTGATTTGGATTTATTCAAGTTAGCTATTGTCTTATAAAGGATATATAGATCCAAGACCTAAGACCTACAGATACCCCTCACCAAAATGGGTCAAAAAGCAAGAGGGAATGGCATCACTAGCAAGGGAACACCCATCCTCACTCAGAACCCTCTATCCTCCTTTGACAGTATATACAGGAAATATACACTATCTTCCAAGACCTATATCACCAATGGGAAGCCCTTTCTTATGGTACATCTTCCAGGACTAGACCTCCTATTTTTCATCATCTCAATCCAACTTCCTCCCAAGGCCAAGTAGGACTGAAAAACTACTAGATGGGTACAGTCATTGTTGAGTTTGTTAGAACTCCTTAGATCGTTTATAACTCGAGATTGTTTAGATCTCATCTAGGATTAACAATAACAAAGTTCATAGAATATGTACATCGGAATTAACATAAGAACAATGTAATTGTAACAAGGTTTTTCTTCATTATCATACACTCCAAGCCCCAATTCTATATGATCAGTATAGAACGGTTACACTCTAACATGATCAATGAAACATTGACCTTGGGGCTAAACCAAACCAACTAGACGTCTACATCTCTACACTTTGTGTGCATACACGTTTTTCACACACAGGGGGTACTAAAAACTATGTCTAAGGATCTCTTTATATAATAGAGTCCATAAGACTTACAAAGGAAAAAATAATACAATTACGAAACTAAATCTTCCTAATATTTATCTTCATATCTTTGACCAAATCTTTTAAAATCTTCATGTACTCATACATCTTGTAGAATTCCATAATGTCGACTTTGATCCTTTTGTTTTCCTTTTGTTTCATTCTTGTTTCATTGTTTTGTATCATCAAATCAATATAATTCCCAACAATCTTCCCCTATTTGATGATTACAAAACCAACATCTTGATCTTCCATGAATGAAACAATATTCCCCTTAAATTGAAATCTTTATGCCACTACATTTAATAAGTTGCAAATCATATCTCTGTAATCTTCTTCCCCTTTTTTGTAATAATCCAATAGAGGTCTTGTGAAGATATGCAACTTGGATCTTTACAACTGTAAACCATATATCACACTACCAATCCAGCCTTCCAATGACTCAAATTACCCACCATTGCGTACAATAAGAAAAATGAATTTAAGCAGTAGAAACTTAAACTAACAGTAGTAATAATGACTAGCAGTAGTAATGAAAACCTTCCCCTTAAGTGATGCATGAACATATCCTGATGGTTTAACACTTTTTCAATTAAGCTTCCCCTGAAACCAATATGTTAACCATCTCTTGAATCTCAAATTCTATAGGCTTTTTGTAATGATTACTGATGGAGAAAACTCAGTATAACAAACTTGATGATGAAGTAGAATATCCCGAACTTGTGTCTTATGTCTTGTACTATCCACGTGACTCCAAACTCATATTGCTGATTATGAGTAGACCTCAATCTCTTGACAAAATCCTCATCTTTCATGAGACACTGAGCACTACAACGTAACTCCTTTAAGTGATAGCAAATGTGCGCATTGAGCACCATAAGAGAAATCACACATTGCTAGATTTTACAAGTCTTCGTAAACATCTTTTAAAGTACGAACAAGTTATCTCCTGCTAAAAGATATAATAAGAACACGCACCCAAGTAATTCCACTTCATCATCAAATAAGTCATAAACAATCATCTTCGTAACCAATTAATTCAAATAATCCAAAAACGAGCCTTTTAAATGTTTAAGAACATTTAAACCAAAATCAATCTGTGTGTGTTGTTCTATATCTGATAAAGCTAGCAGCATTAAATCCATAAAGCCCAAGCAGTATTAACCAATCTGCTTTTATTACAAGCAGTAGTAACTGCTATTAGCAGCATTACTATTTCCTTAATTTGCATTGGCAGCAGAAACACATAACTAACAGTATTAACACTTAATTGGCAGCATTATGTTCTGAACTAGCAGCATAAACTTATAACCAATCATGAGCAGCTTTAACGAACATAAGCAGTATTAACGAGTTTCAATATCAATCAAATCATACCAGCTTATACGCAATAACTAAAAACATTTGCAACCTGATATTAATAACATTCGGTTTATCACAAATTATATACCATGCCCAATTTAGTAATTACCACAAATGCTTCACACCTTTTTGTTAAGACCAGACTCACCATTTAAAAAAACACGCAGCCACATCCAACAGCCACATCCTGTAAAAGGAATTACAGCACTTTTAATACAACATCAGCCTATTGTGAGCTGTTAACCTAGCCTCGCACAAGCAGTTTAAGAAGAAACATCAACAGTACCATCAGACCCCGTATACTTCAAAGACTAAATAATTAGGGTTTCAATTCACAAGTAATCACCAAATAATAAGCACCAAGATCAGTTCAAAAAGCACGTGTAGCAAACCTACGTAATAAAGATCCTTAAACATAATTGACGTTAGTGAAACCCTAACAAATAGTACCTTGAGTCTTCTGTTGCACAAAACCAAAGCAGCATAAACACAGTCAACCTGCGTATAACCATAATATCAGGAGCAGCTTCATCATAAGCCTGCTCAGATACATGAGAACTACTTTCCTTGGTTTGTCACACTAATCTTCTTCTTCAACCTGATTTCACGAAACCCTAAATAAGGTTTTAATCTTTACGTTATAGATCACCAGGTCAACAATCAACACGAGTAAAAGATAACCATGAAAGCACCAATGACGATTGCCAAACAGCACAATCACGAAACCCATACTGCTGTGGTAACATAATCATCACAAACTTCAACTTTTTTTGCTTTACCGAATTAAGGTTTTGTTAAAAACCTTAGTTTCACCGATTTAGCCTTTTGCCGAATTTAAACAATCATCGAAAATTAGAAACTTGAAACCCTTATACAATTTTCTTACCCAAATTCGATTGTAAACACCTTGTAGATCCTAGATCAAGAGCCCCGTGGCTCTGATACCACTTGTTGAGTTTGTTAGAACTCCTTAGATCGTTTATAACGCGAGATTGTTTAGATCTCATCTAGGATAAACAATAACAAAGTTCATAGAATATGTATAGCGAAATTAACATAAGAACAATGTAATTGTAACAAGGTTTTTCTTCATTATCATACACTCTAAGCCCCAATTCTATATGATCAGTATAGAACGGTTACACTCTAACAGGATTAATGAAACATTGACCTTGAGGCTAAACCAAACCAACTAGACGTCTACATCTCTACACTTTGTGTACACACACGTTTTTCACTCACAGGGGATACTAAAAACTATGTCTAAGGATCTCTTTATATAATAGAGTCCATAAGACTTATAAAGGAAAACATAATACAATTAGGAAACTAAATTTTCCTAATATTTATCTTCATATCTTTGACTAAATCTTTTAAAATCTTCATTACTCCTACATCTTGTAGAATTCCATAATGTCGACTTTGATCCTTTTGTTTTTCTTTTGTTTTATTCTTGTTTCATTGTTTTGTATCATCAAATCAATATAATTCCCAACAGTCATGCCCAAAAGACTCCAAGATATTAGAATCTAACCCATTAAAGGTCTGCAATATACCATACATTGTGTGGAATTCTAAATACATTTGTTTTCATGTGCATTCAGTATCTAAACACTACATTTAGAATATTAGGCTTTGTAGTTCAGATTTACTTCCCATATAGCATCAGCATTATCCACTGTAGTAGACTTCTTAACTTCCAAACCCATAAGCCTGGTTTTAACTGAGTCAAAAACAAGTTGCATCACAAATGTCCAATCTCTCTTTTGGCTTCTGAAGGTTCTAAAGTTTCTCTCCTGCCATATAAAGTAAATAGCTGCACCCAAGCTTAATCTTCTAATGATGCTCCAAATGTTGTTTAAGCAAGGCTTATCAGCAAGAATGCCAACAATATCTTTCCAACTATGAGCATCAATCAGACAATCTATCTTTGTTTGAAGCATTGACCATAGAGTCTTTGAGTACTCATACTGAAAAAATAAATGGTCATGAGACTCTTCACATCTCATACAGAGGCCACACGTCATCATATCATAACATCCCCATTTATCAGCCTGTCATAAGTAAGGAGCTTTTCCTGAATTGTCATCCATAGAATAAAAGAATGTTTGGGGATACATTGAGAAAACCAAACAAGTTTTCCCCACTTAACTTCCTCACTATGATCCTTAATGTCATCATAAACAATTTCCCCATTACCTATCTTGTACAAAATGTGGCTTTTAATAAGGTCCTTAATGGTCAATAGGTTTTTCCATCCCCATCTATCACATTCTTCCTTCTGAACTACCCAAACACTGACATTTCTCAATTTCACTTTATTGACCCATTTAACCCATAGGGAATCCTTCTTACAGGCAATGTTCCAGATATGCTTCACTAGTAATGTTTTATTCCACGTCAGCTTTGGCTCCATAGAAAGTTCTTCAAAATTCTATTGATATCTTTGATCACAGTCTTAGGTAATAGAAACACAAAGCACCAATAAGAGTAGATAGCTTCAAGAATAGAAGCTATAAATTGAAGCTTCCCTACATATGTTAAGAACTTATTCCTCCAGTGGTTGACCTTAGCATTCACTTTATCAATCAAACTTTTGCAATCTTTAACACCCAACCTTTTAGAGATCAAAGGGACTCCCAAATATTTCATAGGAAGAGGAAGTTTTCATTTGACAAAGGAAGAATACGAGAGGAGTTTGTTGCTCATCTTCATTAACACTTCCAAAGGGAAAAATGTTCTTTTGCCAAAATTAAGGAGAAGGCCAGAACAATTACCAAAGTCTTCAATGGATTTCTTAATAACCTTTACAGAACAAGGATCACCATGGCAAAAAACCATAAGGTCATTAGCAAAGCAAATATGGGTGATCTTCAAGCTCTTGCATCCAAAATGATAGTTAAATTCAAGAGTATTTCTCACACTTTCTCCATCACAAGAGTAAAGAACTCTATTACCATGGTAAATAGATATGGAGACATAGGGTCACCTTGTCTTAATCCTCTGCCACCATTAAAAAAACCATAACTCTCCCCATTAATGTTGATAAAGAATTTAACAGTCTTAATGCATAACATGATCCAATTCACCATCTTTTTATAAAAACCAAAAAGCTTCAACAAATTCTCCATGAAATCACAGCTAACAGTGTCATATGCCTTTTGAATATTAATTTTGAAAGCAACTCTTTTAGGGCCCCCAGACCTATTCTATCCATGCATAAGGTCTTGAGCTAATAAAATGTTGTATTGAATTAACCTTCCTGGAATAAAAGCACTTTGGTTCTTATTTATCAGCTTATCCAAACACCCTTTTATCCTCTCAGTAATCACCTTACTTATACATTTATAGACCACATTGCAACAAGCAATTGGTCTAAAATCAGTAACCAGTAAAGGGGTACTAATTTTAGGAATAAGAGATATTATAGTAGTGTTTAATTCTCCCAAAATCTTGCCAGAAGAGAAGAATTCCTTAACAGCATTACAAACATCAGTACCCACAATATGCCAAGCTTCCTTGAAAAATTTAGCTGAATAGTCATCTAGACCTGGAGCTTTATTATCACTAATATTAAACATTGTCTTTTTAATTTCACTATCAGTAATAGGTTTAACTATTTTACTAGCTTCATTAGAAGACGGCTTAGTAGTAAAAGCATCCTCATACTCAGAAATAGGAGAAACAAGAAAGTTAGCTCCCAAAAAATTCTTAAAGTAATTGACAAATTGGGTGGCCACCTGATCTCCCTCATACCTTTGACCATTAGAATCATGAATGACTTGAATTTTGTTCCTTTAACTTCTTCCTTTGAGCATCTTATGGAAAAAAGAGTTATTTTTATCACCATAGCTTAGCCACTTGATTTTGCATTTTTGAAACAATAATTTTTCCTCATCTTTGACTACCTCAAAGTATCTTTCTAAAATAGCACTTCCTTTTTCTATTAAGCATTTATTATGAAGATCAGCATCTGATGTGTTGTTTTGTGGTGTATATTTTTATTGATTCAAGTTTTAAATTTATATTTTCCCGACTAAACCAAAAACAACACTTTAACGGGTAGTGTAACCGATCGGTAGTAGTTTCGTGGTAAGTAGGGTGTCGAACACTTGAAGCGAGGTTAAACCTATCAATTTAATTAATATCTTGGTTATCTAATCTATGTTAATTCTACTCTATTCTAAACCTATGTCAGTCTTGGTTCCTAATTCTAACGGGAAAATAGGGTTTTCAGCCTGAGAGACTGGCACGGTTTGGTTGGTGACTATAATCAATTCAAGTCACTTTAACCCACGCGAGCTAATTAACAAAAGATAAAAGAGCGGCCAAGCCAAATATAAGAAAATTGTATTAACCATTATTAATCCGATTAGAAAGTTGGTTTGTTTATTAAGTGCAATGATTTCTCCTCTCGAGGTGGCATATCATTCTTAAGACTTAGGCGTTACATCATCCTAAGACCTAGACACATTAATTCTGTCACAATTAAAGCATCCGCATAAAGCATCCTTATTTGCTGATTATAATCTATCTTAGGGATTAAAGCAATGATGATCTTGTTAAACCCTAGCTCATAGAGACTTTACCCACTTACCACTTAATGGTAATTTATACACTAGTAGTCCACTTGTCCAACTATCTAATGGAATCAGAACGTTACTTGTTGAATTATCTAGGTTACCTGCTAGTCAACATGATCAATAAACCATTGGCAATATCCAATTAACTCGTTAAGCCCGAAGCGTATCCTAGACACATATTTAGAAGGACAATATTTGTGCTCCTGTAATTCTTGATGTATAAATTACTATATGGAGAGCTATCACAGACTCTAGATTTACTTGGTCCGTATCACTAGATCCAGTTGAATGATAGGTCGCATACAAAAGTGCGTAAAAAAGTATGAATTGATAAACATAAACAAGCATTCAATGATAAATCAAAAAATCGAGATAAACAAATACCAAATATTCAGATCTTCATAATAATGGCTAATACCTGAAGGTATTAGCCTTCAAACGTCATAATAAATACAAAAGCAATTATTTAGCCAAGGTAAACTAACCGAGTTAACGAATGATATCAAAAACTGAACGATTACTAAAGTATATAGAATTACACGTTGTCTCCTATGGAATTGATAACGTTGCTCGACCTCTTCTGCTCTTTTTCTCATCAGAAAATTGACTTTTGTGGTTTAGGTATCGAGAATATGATTTAGCACACTTAAAACTCGTTTTTGAGTTTTCTATTTATAAGGTCTGGAAGTCGGTTCGATACGGCGTATCCAAGGATTGGATACGACGTATTGGGGATTTCTTGGAGTAGGGACCACGCTTGATATCTTCCAGAATATTATATTAATTCCTTATTTCTAATACGGCGTATTGGTCTTCTGGATACTGCGTATTGAGCTTTATTCCTTTGTGGTCTTTGGTGAGTGCAGGCGCAGATACGTCGTATCTTCCTTGATGGATATGGCGTATTGGTCTTCAGAATAGTAATCTTCAAAATATCTTCATTTAAGCTCCAGAATGCGCGCCTTTTGCTAACTTTCACCAATTACTCCATAATTACTGCAATTCTCAAATATAAACGATTAAGTAACAATTCTTTGCAATAACTATACAAAATGGGTTAATAACATGGGATAAATGATGCTATAAAATAGACGTTATTTGATGTCATCAAATATCCCCCCACTTGAATCCTACTTGTCCTCAAGTAGCCTTTAGAAGTTTATAAAAATGTATCCCCAAGGATATTTTCCATTAAAGCATTTATTTGATCTATTACAAGTACACAATCAAACACCTCACGAAATAGGAAGATGAAATCACTCAAATCACTCAACTAGTCTATGTGGTAACATGTAACTACATCGCTCAATTGCTCGGTCGTGACGAGTATTCTATCATTAGCTTGGCAAGGATACACATCTCCACCACTAAATTCAAGGAGTAACAAGTTTATAAAGGTAAATATGGGTTTTTGTATGGAAAAGGCTTACGGTTGATCATTCTACAATCTTTCATAGAAGTACCACTCTAACAAGGCAGCTGAAGCACACATACATGGCCGTAACGACGGAATAGACATGTGTGTTCGATCACATCCCCATTCGAATTTAACCAACGGTTAGGATGAAGAATGATATAGGGTAGGAACCTTCTAACTTTCACCAAAAGTCGTAAACCAACGAGGCAGCTAAGACATGCATACATGGCCGTAACGATGGAATAGACATGCATGCTCGATCACATCCACGTTTGCGTAAAACCAGCGGCTAATCATTAGGTGAGAGGGAAGTAAATTGTTGTTAAATAAAAATTAAGAAACAAATAGATTAAGCCTAAAGTACAAGTTGCTAGACACTTTTCCCGACCGTTACTATGATAAAGATACGACTATTTACAACGTCTTGATCATCGATCAAAAACAACAACCTAAGTTGGTGTTCCCGTAACGGTCAACTTCCCAATCATCCCAAAACTTTACATACTCTACAAGGCAAATGGCGATATCTTCTACTTTATACAATACTTTACATCGTTGATTCTTGTTGCGTATCAACGAATAATCGATCCTTCATGTAATTCCTTCGGTAATGCTCTTGAGAAATGATTATCTTCAAACTTTCCTTCTTTTTTTTGTTGCAATTTTTCTCATTTCATTTTTTTCATTTTTTTACATGCTTCAAATCTCGGTGTAATTTCACCATCTTCACGATCATAATAATTCTGGATAATTTCTTTGATAGTTCTTCGTTCTTTGGACTCACCAATAATTGTGATGGTAGTAAAATCACACGAGTTTTGACTACTAATATACATTCCCATTTGCAATGTGCAAATTTCCAACCGCACCAAAGATAGAAAATGACACAAGACTCGGGAAATACAAACTTTACACTTTAAGTAACTAGCAACTGTAAATTAAACTTAATCTAACAGGGTAGGTTAAAGTGTAAGGGTGTAACGAAACAAATAGTTGGTGTAATTCCTAAAGGATTGGCTCTACGGGTTGTTCTAGTGAGCGTGGAAAAGGGTTAAACGGAAGGTTAACTAACCAGTGTAGTAGTTATAAGAAATATAAAGGTGATTTGGTTTAATCCTAGAAATTTATCAATTGAACATGTTCCTCCATCTAAGTCCATAGTACTCATCATTACGGTCTCGGGTGATATACCAGAACAAGTTTTAAAGTCCACTACATCACCGACACACTCATAATTTTGTGGAATTTTTAGTAAGCAATTGGAAACGAGATAGGCTTAATTCTCACAATATGTATCAAGGGTTATAGTGTGCTAGGTAATGTAACTAGTGACTTTTACAAAAGTCATGCTAATTTTTTTTTAAAATTTGACCTATTTTTAAGCACTTTTAAGCATGTAGCATGTTATTTTGTAAAAAACAAGACAAGTACGTTCTAATTCTCCATCCCCCACTTAAATTATACAACGTCCTCATTGTATAGATAAAACAATTAAAGAAAGTGGGAAATAAAATTAGAACGAGGAACTCCCCTGATATGTTGCTTGGTATGATTCTCCAAGTTGAGCTCTTGAGCAAAAAGTGTGTTGACGAGGGCTTCAGATTGCCCGTGTAAGTACAACACTCATTATTATCAGAGTATATCTCTACCAATTCATCGATTTCATTACAGCAAGGTCCTGCATTAAGATTTAGAAAACAACCTGCAATTTTATTTCGGGTTTACATTGGTTAATATACAGGAAAACAAATATAAATAATGTACAGGGAGTCAATACGTCGTATCCGTGCCCCAGGATACACCGTATTGAAACCTGTATTTTAAAATCCTAAGTATGGTTCAGTCGACTAATACGCAATATTTATTTATTTGAAAATGCCGTATAGACTAAATTGACAATAAAGTTTAAAGTACAGACAAATAAAGACTGGATAACGTTCAGATAGTCAATACGCCGTATCCATGGGGTTTGGATACGCCGTATAGACAGTCTGAGAAGACAGACTAGATAAAAATTACATTCTGGTTTGTCTCCCGTCAAGAACTTTTGTTTTTGTGAGTCTTTAAGTAAGACTCCCTTCAGCCTCACGTCACACCATTTTCGAGCTCTAGAACCTCATCATCGTCTTTTTCAATGTTACCTCTGTAATATTTTTCAATCGTTGTCTATTGACCTTGAAGCTAAACCCATCCCTGTCAGTGATTTCTATAGCCCCATGTGGATACACCGTTTTAACAATGTTTGGATCGCTCCATTTTGACTTAAGTTTTCCAGGGTACATCTTCAGACGAGAATTATAAAGTAGCACTTGATCGCCTACCTTAAAATCTTTGTCACCACGAAGTCTAGAATCATGCCATTTCTTGGTCCGTTCTTTGTAAATTCTAGTATTCTCATAAGCTCCATCTCTTAATTCGGCTAACTCATTAAGCTGCATAAGACGACTTTCGCTAGCGAGCGTTAGATCCATATTACATTGTTTTAATGCCCAATGTGCCTTATGCTCGATTTCTACGGGTAAATGGCATGCTTTCCCATAAACTAGTCTGAAAGGTGTACACCCTGTCGAGGTTTTGTAGGCCGTCCTAAATGCCCACAATGCATCGTTAAGTTTTTCCGACCAACCTTTAGGATTGTACCCCACTGATCTCTCTAGGATACGCTTAATAGCCCTATTAGTAACTTCAGTTTGTCCATTAGATTGAGGGTGATATGCCATGGATAATTTGTGAGTCACACCATATCTTTGTAAAGCTTTTTCAAGCTGGGAATTACAAAAATATGTCCCTCTATCACTAATTAAAGCTTTAGGAACTCCAAACCTAGCAAATAAACTTTTTAAAAACTTAACAACAACACGCGCGTCATTTGTAGGTAATGCTTGAGCTTCGACCCATTTGGACACATAATTGACAACTACTAATATGTATTTATTACCTCTAGATTGGGGAAATGGTCCCATAAAATCTAATCCCCAAACATCAAAGACTTCGCATACCTGAATGTTATTTTGAGGCATTTTGTTCCTTGAAGATATGTTTCCTGATCTTTGACATGCATCACATTGTCTCACGTACTCATTAGCATCCTTAAAGACACTAGGCCAATAAAATCCAGACTCGTAAACCTTCTTTGCGGTAATATTAGCACTATGATGCCCACATGTAGGTCCCGAATGACAATGTGCTAGAATTTCAAGAGTTTTGCTTCCAACCACACATCTTCTCATTATATTATCTGCGCACAATTTAAATGCATATGGTTCCTCCCAGAATTAAGTTTTGACTTGCGAGACAAATCTCTTTCTTTTTTCAAAGGTCCAATTTGGGGGAACAACCTTTCCAACAATATAATTAACGAAATCTGCATACCATGGCTCATCGTCCTAAAACTTGGATTTTAGCACCATTAAATGATCGTCAAAGAATTTATCAGCAATTTCCATCTCAGTTAACACCTCCATATATGGATTCTAAAACCTAGATAAGTGATATGTGGCCAAGTCTTCTGCTTCCTTAAGTTTCTCCAGTACCTACAAAAGTGATGATTTCTCCTCCTCGGATATCTTTTCTAGCTCAGGTTTCTTTTTAGAATACGACATATTCACTAGGTTGACACGCCGTATTGACGTTGAGTCTTTCTCTTTTGAGGTCAGTTCGTTGAGCAAGATAGCTGAGCACCTTTCGTTCATTGTTACCATACAAGCTGCTTCTAGTCTGGATTTATTCGTCAGTAAACTCTTCAGATACTTTGCGTATTTTGGCATTTGTATTAGGGCTTCAATAAACAAAATATTAACGTGGAGTTGTTTTAGCTTTTCAAAAAAATTTCATTGTTAAGCTTCTTCATTTTCTTTCCTCAATCTTTTGGGAAAAGGAATCGATGGCGTTTGTTCCCTAATTGATTGTTGAACAATAGGTGCATTGGTCCCTGAGGTTGATTCTCCATAAGGACTTCATTTGATTCAACTGGTTTATCATGAGCTTCCTTAGGAGGTTCTTCTCCATTCATGTTGGTGTCATCCTTTTGAACGTCTTGAGTTGTCATTTTTCCACCTCTAGTGGTTACTCCTTTAATTTCACAATTTGATGTCGGAGGACTCTTGATTATTCTCAATAACTTTTGTACCTCAAACCTGAGCTCGATTAATGAATTTTCTCATTCTTTAAGAAAGATTTCATTAGTTGTTTTGAAATCATTAATGAATGCTCTCATCTCTTCGTGTTCATGTTTTCCCCCATCGATAAATTTGTGCAATATTTCTTCCATTGTGAATTCTCTTCTGGATAAATAAAGTGATATGGACGAAGTCTGGACGTCTTTCCTGAAAAGTAAGACATAACTCGAAGTAAAACTATTCTAGAAAACTAAACGAGAAAGTTAACTAAAATTGTTGTTGTATCAGACAGTCGATACGTCGTATTCAGTAGACTGGATACGCCGTATCGATGTTTGATGTTGAATACGCCGTATTCAAAGAAAATGGATACGCCGTATTCAATAAATAATAGCAGACAGTAGAAAAACAAGACTAAATTTATATTAAAAAGATAATACTAAAAATACCAATAAAAACAAGAAATTAAACAATCGCACTCCCCGGCAACGGTGCCAAAAACTTGATGTACTGTCATTGTATGGTATATTTAAGATGATTCAAGTTTTAAATTTATATTTTGCCGACTAAACCAAAACCAACACCTTTAACGGGGCTAGTTGTAACCCGATCGGTAGTTTAGTTTGTGGTAAGTAGGGTGTCAAACACTTGAAGCGAGGGTGTGTGTGTGTATCAATTATTAATTAATATTTTGCGCTATCTAATCTAAAGTGAATTCTATAGTCTATAGCTAATCCAGTGAATGAGATTATAAAATATCCAATGTCAGAGATATAATCCTAATTCTAAAGGGATATAGGGATGATTTCTAGCCTGAGATAGAACATGGCCACGGTTTTGAGAGAGTTGGTGTCTAAAATAAATTCAAGGCACTTTTACCCACGCAAGCTAATTAACAAAAGATGAAAGAGCGGTCAAACCTTATATAAGAAAACTGTATTAACCATTATTAATCCGATTAGAACGTTGGTTTGTTTATTTAGTGCAATGATTTCTTCTCTCGAGGTGGCATATCATTCTTAAGACTTAGGCGTTACATCATCCTAAGACCTAGACACATTAATTCTGTCACAATTAAAGTATCCACATAAAGCATCCTTATTTGCTGATTATAATCTATCTTAGGGATTAAAGCAATGGTGATCTTGTTAAACCCTAGCTCATAGAGACTTTACCTACTTACCGCTTAATGGTAATTTATACACTAGTAGTCCACTTGTCCAACTATCCAATGGAATCAGAACGTTACTTGTTGAATTATCTAGGTCACCTGCTAGTCAACACGATCAATAAACCATTGGCAATATCCAATTAACTAGTTAAGCCCGAAGCGTATCCTAGACACAGACTTAGAAGGACAATATTTGTGTAACTATGATTCTAGATGTATAAATTACTATATGGAGAGCTATCCTGGACTCTAGATCTGCTTGGTCCGCTTTACTAGATCCAGTTGAATGATAGGTCGCATACAAAAGCGCGTAAACAAGTATAAATTGATAAACATAAACAAGCACTCAACGATAAATCAAGAAATCGAGATAAACAAATACCAAACATTCAGATCTTCATAATAATGGCTAATACCCAAAGGTATTAGCGCTATCAAAACGCTTCATAAATAAATACAAGAGTAATTATTTAGCCAAGGTAAACTAACCGAGTTAACGAATGATACCAAAAACTGAACGATTACTAAAGTATATGGAATTACACGTTGTCTTCTATGGAATTGAATACGTTGCTCGACCTCTTCTGCTCTTTTTCTCCTCTAAAAATCGACTTTTGTGGTTTAGGTATCGAGAATATGATTTAGCACACTTAAAACTCGTTTTTGAGTTTTGTATTTATAGGGTCTGGAAGTCGGTTGGGGGGGGTAGGTTGGATACGGCGTATCAAGGAGTTGGATACGGGCGTATTAGGATTCTTCATTAGGTACCGGGACCACGCTTGATATCTTCCAGAATATTATATTGATTCCATATCTTGAATAACGAGTATTGTAGTCTATGGATATGGCGTATTTGATCCTTTATTTTGAGTGGTTTTGTGTGAGTGCAGGCACGGATACGTCATATCTTCCTTGATGGATACGCCGTATTGGTCTTTAGAATAGTAATCTTCAAAATATCTTTATTTAAGCTCCAGAATGCGCGCCTTTTGCTAACTTTCATCAATTACTCCATAATTACTGCAATTCTCAAATATAAACGATTAAGTAACAAATCTTTGCAATAACTATACAAAACGGGGTTAATAACATGGGATAAATGATGATATAAAATAGATGTTATTTGATGTCATCAATTATGCACTCATGGCTTACTCATCTTCAAGTTCTAACTCATATGTATCCAATGATTCAAATTGTTTAAAATCTTGTATGGAAACTGTTAAATTACTTAAATCTCAAAATGATCAACTATTAAGAGATTTAGATAAATCTAGTTTAATGGTTTTAGGTTATAAAATAAGTTTAGAATCAGTGGAAGAAAAACTTGAATTTTATAAAAAGAATGAGTCTGTTTATGTAAAAAACATTAATGGCTTAAAATAGGATATTCAAGTAGGAGAAATAACTATTAGAGAGCTTAGGAAGAAGCTTGAAAAATCAAAAATGAATAAGATAGACATTCAATTTAATGTTGGAAATTTGAATTGCATATAATTAGTCTTAAAAAGCTCATAGAGTGTCAGATTGTTGTAATTGCATGAAGGTTTAGTCTATGAGAAATTATAATGCAAGTTCACCCCCCTACACAGGAAATTTCATGCCTCTAACACCTGATTTGTCTTTTACTGGTTTAGATGAGTTTGTTAATAAGCCTGTAGTTGAGAACATAAAGTCTGATGAAGACGATTCCTTCTTCGCTTTAAAAGAGAGTAACTATAGGGGTAATAAAGTAACTTAGTGTCTACGGAGGTTAGGAGTCTAATGATTCCCCATTATTAAAGAATTGGGTGTCAGATAGTGAGGAAAGAAATGTGTCTCAAACTTAAACTGAGTAGAAAACAGTAAACCTAGTTTCGCTAAGTTAGGTTTGCTCAAACCTAAGCAACAAGAGAAAACTGGTATGGAAAACTATTAAACCATGTTGAAAAAAAACATAGGCAAAAACACTCACAGTCCAAGAGGTAATAAATTAAATTGAACAATACGATGTCTTAAAATCTAGGAAGCAATTTTAAGATGTTTAATAAGCCTGTTATGTGTGTGGAAGCTTTGATAATTTGCAAGTTGATTGCAATTCACCCATCAAAAAACAGTTTCAAAAATCAAAGGTTGGTGATAACCTGTTTGGAACAATGCTCCAAAGGGTGATCCATCAAAAATTGCTAAAATTACTCATCTCTGTGCTAAAAGAACTTAGTTCCTAGGAGCAGTAGTTACCAATGAATCTGGTTATTATAAATTAATTACTGCTTAGACAAAATATTTCGCTAAAAGGAGCAGTATTAAGTTAATACTGTCACTCAAAAATCAAAAGTGATTGCTCTAGACCAATGTCATATATCTTTCTAAAAATGCACATCTAACTGTTAAGATGCCCATTCATAAGAACACAAATTCAAAAAACCAGTATATATTGGATCAAAGGGTTTAATACTGTTAGTGGTAAAAAAATTTATTTCTGCTAGGCCTAAAGCAGAGTAGTTAATGCTATTAGGGATAATAATGTTTCAATGTTGTTAACGGCCTCAGCATGTTGGGTTTAGAAACCCAAAGACTAAAGTTTTAGACCATGTTTCTGTAAATAGTGTGTGTGTGTGCATTGTGAGTGTGTGTGTGTGTGTTGCTCTCGCGCTCGGCTCTTGATGAACAAGGCAGATCCAAGTCAGTGGATGGCTTGGGTCCAAAAGAACTAATTTTCTTATCTAATGTGAGCCAAAACACAAATGGAATTACAGGATCCAAGGATGTGATTGATAGTAGATGCTAAGGCACATTGACCTTGGAACATATCCTATCTTAAGATATGAAGAGGATATATTGGATGATATGATTTTGCTTTTGAGGAACCCCAACGGAGGAATATCACAGGAAATAACCATTAAAACTGGTAATCTAGATTTTGAAAATGTGTATTTTGTGAGAGAGTTAAATTTTAATCTCTTTAGTGTCTCACAAATGTGTGATAAAAAGAATAGTATTCTTTTTAATGACACTGAATGTATTGTTTTATCTCCAAATTTAAGTTAATTGATGAAAGTCAAGTTTTACTTTGTGTTCCTAGAAAGACACAAATATGTTATAGTGTTGATTTTATAAGAATAATAATTCCTAAAGGAGGTTTAACTTGCCTTTTTGCAAAAGCCACATCTAATGAATCTAAACTTTGGCATAGAAGGCTAGGTCACTTAAATTTTAAAACCATGAATAAATTGGTTAAGGGAAATCTTGTAAGAGGTTTACCTTCTAAACTTTTTGAAAATGATCAAACCTGTGTTTGCTTGTCAAAGGGAAAGCTGCACCAAAAGCCTCTTGTAAGTCCAAATTACAGAACTCAATAAGTTTCTTACTTTACATTTGTTGCATGATGGACTTGTTTGAGTTCCAATCATTTCTGAAAAGTCTTATGAAGAAAATGTATTGCCTAGTTGTCACAAATGATTACAGTAGGTTTACATGGGTTTTCTTTATAGCTACTAAGGATGAGACTAGTGGCATTCTTAAGTCCTTTATAACTGGGATAGAGAATCTAGTAGTTCACAAGGTTAAGGTGATTATATGTGATAATGAGACTGAGTTCAAAAATAGAGAAATGAATCAGTTTTATGAAATGAAGGGTATTTTGAGACAATTTAGTATAGCTAGAACTCCTTAACAAAATGGAGTCGCTGAGAGGAGGAGTAGGACACTAATTGAGGCTGCTAGGACTGTGCTAGCTGATTTTAAGTTGCCAACTACTTTTTGGGCAGAAATAGTTAATACTGCTTGCTATGTACAAAAAAGAGTGTTAGTAGTTAAGCCTCATAACAAGACCCCATATGAAATTTTTCATGGTTGAACACTAACTTTAAGTTTTATAAGACCATTTGGGTGTTCTGTTACTATTCTTAATACCATAGATCACTTAGGCAAATTTAATGGTAAGGCTGATGAAGGTTTCTTTATTGGATACTATTTAAATAGTAAAGCCTTTAGAGTATTCAAAAAGTTGTTAGATTAAGGTAAGTGGAGAAAACTTGCATATTAGTTTAGTAAAAGTACATAATGTTGTAAGGTTATTGACCAGATTGGTATTTGATATTGATGCACGAACAAGAACATTAAATTATGAGACCAATTGAGAGAGGCGGGAGTATATCAAGAGTGTCTAGATTGTTATGTGCAAGGGTGTACAAAAAGCATGTAATAATGCAGGTCAAGCTAGAAAGGAAGACAGAAAGGTCAAAAATTATTTTTGCTACCATTATGGACTGCTGATCCACCATTTACCTAAGATCCAAATAGTTCTCATGATGATGGATCCAAACCTTCAAGTGATGATGGAAATAAGGTTGATGAAGATCCAAGAAAAAATAGCTAATGTAATGATCAAGAGAAGGAAGATAATGTTAACAACACTAACAATGTTAATGCTGCTAGCACAAATGAAGTTAATTTTATTGGTGGAAAAACAAGCATTGAACTTCCATTTGATCCAAATATGCCTGCTTTGGAAGATTATAACATATTTGACTTTATAAGAGATGATGAAGATGATGGTGTAGTGGCTGACATATGAAAAAAAACAATTAGATACAACAATCCCAAGTCAGTTCCTATTCTAACTACAAGAATTCATAAAGATCATCCTCTTGATTAAGTAATTGGAGATTTGCAATCAATACACATATAATAAGGAATTATATGTTCAAAGAATTTGAAGGAACATGGTTTGTTTGTACTATTCAACAAAGAACAAAAACCATAATGACCTTCATACATTGTAGTTTGGCTTGCTTTTTATCACAGGAAGAACCCAAAAAGGTAATTCTTGTATTGGAAGGATCAGCTGGATGAGGCTCATGCAGGAAGAGACTTCTCATTCAAGTTACAAGAAGTTTGGACTTTAGTGGATTTACCAAATGGAAAAAGGGCTATAGGCTCTAAATGGGTTTTCAAGAATAAAAAGGATGAAAGGGGAATTATGATAAGAAATAAAGCAAGATTGGTTGCTCAAGGGTACACACAAGAAGAAGGGATTGACTATGATGAAGTCTTTGCCCCTGTTGCAAGAATTGAAGCAATTAGGCTATTTTTAGCTTATGCTTCATTTAAAGATTTTGTGGTGTATCAAATGGATGTAAAAAGTGATTTTCTCTATGGGAAGATTGAAGAAGAGGTGTATGTATGTCAACCACCAGGATTTGAAGATCTAGACTTTCTTGATAGAGTATACAAGGTTAAAAAAGCACTGTATGGACTACATCAAGCTCCTAGAGCTTGGTATGAAACCTTGTCAACATATCTGTTGGACAATGGGTTTCAAAGAAGGAAAATTGATAAGACCTTATTCATCAAAAGGTACAAAGGTGATATTTTGATGGTCCAAGTTTATGTGGATTGATATTCATCTTGATGGTATTCATAAGCAAAGAAGGAGCTATAGAATCAGGCGTTTGTGTAGTTGATGCCATAAGTAAGTTTGATAAGATGAGATTCTAAGAGAGTATAAACTTACATTCTTATTGGGATTACAAGTGCAACAGAAGAATGTTGGCATATTTATTAGTCAAGATAAATATGTTGTTGAAACTTTAAAGAAATTTGGGTTTACAAAAGTCAAGACTGCAAGCACACCAATGGAAACTCAAAATCCTTTGCTCAAGGATGAAGATGGTGAAGAAGTACATGTTCATATGTATATGGTAAATGAATTGTTCATTGGTTGATGTATTCTAAATCTTCAAGGACCAGAACATCATGTTTGTAGTGTATGCAGTGCTAGATACCAAGTCAATCCAAAGGTTTCACATCTTCATGCTGTGAAAAGGATTTTTAGGTACTTAAAAGGTCAACCAAAATTAGGCCTTTGGTATCCAAAAGATTCTCCTTTTGATTTGGTTGCATACACTGATAGTGATTATGCTAGAGCAAGCTTGGATAGGAAGTCTACAACAAGAGGTTGTCAATTCCTTAGATGTAGATTAATATCATGACAGTGCAAGAAACAGACAATTGTTGCAAATTCCATAACAGAAGCTGAATATGTGGCTGCTTCAAGTTGTTGTGAACAAGTGCTTTGTATTCAGAATCAACTACTTAATTATGGGTACAATTTTATGCATACCAAAATCTTTATTGACAATAACATTACTATTTGCATAATTAAAAATCCTGTTTTTCATTCAAAAATAAAGCATATAGAGATCAGACATCATTTTATTAAAGATTGCAATGAAAAGAAATTGATTTAAATGGTTAAAATCCATACTGACAAGAATGTTGCAGATTTGCTTACAAAAACTTTTGATGTAAGTAGATTTCAATATTTGATTGTTAGTATTAGAATGGTGAATCTTTAAAGTCTTTTATCTCTTTATGTTTTTGTAAAGTTTTGTATGAATTAGTACTGTTATTCATGTCATTAAAAGTTTCTGCTGTTAAGTATAATTAATACTGTTGGTTATACTTAATACTGCTGAGTTACAACTGTTAGTTATACTTAATACTGCTAGGTATAATTAATACTGTGATAATTGTAAAAATTGCTATGGCTTGTGTTTTCTTGGTTTTTGGACTAACATTTTGCAGGAAAAGCAAAGAAAAGTGTTAAATTGATGATGGAAAAGCTGTTTAGAATGGAATTAGAGTTAATGCTGGTGACTCAAAGTTAATGCTGCTAGGCATAACTTACTACTATTGGTTGTAAGTTAATGCTGCTAGGCATAACCTACTGCTGAGTTACTACTGCTGGGTCACTTACTACTACTGGATGAAAGTTAATGCTGCTAGGCATAACTTAATACTGCCAAATGAATGTTAATGCTGTTAAGCGTATTTTCATAAATACTTCGATTAAGGGTTTCAATTAGTCATTTAATCGATTTCATACTTTCGTAAACTCTCTAATCAAAAACCCTAACTCAATTTTATCATCTATCATCAAAACCCAACACAAATGATGACCCTAAAGTTTACAGATACTCATAACATGGTCGAATTTTTGTCTAAACCCGTAGAAAGTGATGGTTTTGAACAAATTGTAGATTTTTTGAATGTACATCCTATAAGTTATGCATTAACGGTTAATCCCACTATATATATCTCTTGCATTGAACAATTCTGGTCTACTGGCGTGGTCAAAACTATCAATGGGGAAGTACAGTTGCATGCCCTAGTAGATGGCAAGAAGATAATTATCTTTGAAGCATCTATGAGAAGAGATCTTAAACTAGAAGATGAGGAAGGTATTGATTATTTGCCAAACTCTACCATTTTTAAACAACTTGCATTGGTGGGATATGAGAAAATTTCACAGAAGCTCACCTTTTATAAGCCATTCTTCTCTCCATAATAGAAATTTTTGATTCATACTGTTCTACAATGCCTAAGTTCAAAGACTATGAGTTTAGTAGTACTATGGCATCTGCCATTATCTGTTTAGCAACAAACCAAAAGTTCAACTTTTCAAAATACATTTTTGAAAGTATGGTTAGAAACTTGGATAATATGTCTAGGAAATTTTTGATGTATCCAAGGTTTGTACAAGTGTTTTTGAATCAACAACTTGGTGATCTGTCAACTCATAACAGAATTTATGTTGCACCCTCTCACACTAAAAAGATTGTTGCAAATATGAGAAGGGTAGGAAAAGGTTTTTTTGGTAGAGTAACACCTTTATTTCCAACAATGGTGGTACAAAACCAAGCAGAATTGGGTGAAGGTTTAGCAATCCTAACTGATCCTCATCACACACCCACTTTTATTCAACCGTCTCCTCAACCTCAAAAGACACAAAAACATAGGAAGCCTAAGAGAAAGGACACTCAGGTACCTAAGCCTAGTGTTCCTACTGAACTTGTAGCAGATGAGGTTATCCATAAAGAGTTGGGTGACAGTTTAGTGAGGGCTACCACTACTGCTTCTAGCTTAGAAGCAGAGCAGGACAGTGGTAACATAACTAAGACCCGATCCAAGGCAACACCTAATGAATCTAGTTCCCTAGGAACTACTTCAGGTGGTAGTCCCAGGTGCCAAGAAACCATAGGGGATACAATTGCTCAAACTAGGTTTGAGAATGTATCTAAACTTTCCAATGATTCACTGCTCGCAAGAGGTAACACACTTCGAAGTGACGAGGATAGACTTAAACTTAATGAATTGATGGAACTATGTACCAATTTACAAAAGAAAGTTCTTGATTTAGAGAAGACAAAGACCTCTCAAGCTAATGAGATTGCTAGTTTGAAGAGGAGGGTCAAGAAGCTTGAACAGAAAAAGAGGTCAAGAACTCATGGGCTGAAAAGGTTATATAAAGTTGGTTTTACAGCTATGGTAGAATCCTCTGGTGATGAAGAAGATTTGGGTGAGGATGCATCTAAACAGGGGAGGAGGATTAATGCTATTGATGCATATGAAGACATTACCCTGGTTAATGATGATGCTGACAAAGAAATGTTTGATGTGGATGCTTTAAATAGTAAAGAAGTGTTTGTTGTAGGTGAAAATGAAAATGTTATTGAAGAAATAATTGATGCTGCTCAAGTTAGTACTGCTACAACAATTGTTACAATAACTACTGAAGAAGTTACTTTGGCTCAAGCTCTGGCTGACCTAAAGAGCACAAAACCCAATGCTAAAGGGATTGCTTTCAGAGAGCCAGGTGAATTAACAACAACTATATTTTCATAACAATTGCAGGACAAAGGTCTATTACAGGACAAAGAGAAAGGAATATTAGTATAACCTGAGAAGCCTTTAAAGAAGAAAGATCAACTCAAGCTTGATGAAGAGATTGCACTTAAATTACAAGCAGAGATTGATAAAGAGGAAAGAATTTCCAAAGCTGAAGAAGAAAAGATTAATGAAGCCAATATTGATTGGGATGACATTCAAGTAAAAGTTGATGCTGATTACTAGTTGGCTGAAAGACTGCAAGCTGAAGAACAAGAAAAGTTCACAATTGAAGAAAAAGCCACATTGTTTAAAGAACTCCTAGAGCAAAGAAGAAAACACTTAGCAGCTAAAAGAGAAGAGGATAAGAGGAACAAACCACCAACCAAAACTCAACAGAAGAAGATCATGATTACTTACCTTAATAATATGGAAGGTTGGAAGTACAAAGACTTGAAATCTAAAGACTTTGATTCTATCAAAGAATTGTTTGACAAAGCTTTCACAAGGGTAAACATGTTTGTGGATTTTAGAACTAACTTGGTAGAGGGTAGTTCAAAGAGAGCAGGAGAAGAGTTAAAACAAGAGAGTACTAAGAAGCAGAAGGTGGATGAGGATAAAGACATAATAGAGCTTCAAAGTCTAATGGAAGTCATTCCAGATGAAGAAGAGGTTGCAATTGATGTTGCACCTTTAGCTACTAAGTCTCTAAGTATTGTTGACTGGAAGATCCACAAAGAAGGAAAGAAAATCTATTATCAAATAGTGAGAGCTGATGGAAAGTCTCAAATGTACAGGGTCTTTAGTCAAATGCTTAAAAGTTTTACCAGGAAGATTTGGAAGATCTGTACAAGCTGGTAAAAGCTAAATATGAGTCAACAAGACCAGTGGAAGACTTGTTTTTGGTATTATGGAATGATTTGAAAACAATGTTTGAACCACATGTAGAAGATGAAATCTGGAAGTTGTAACAAAGGTACAAAGTTTTGAGCTGGAAGCTATTTGACTCATGTGGAGTGCATTGCTTGAGTTTGCAATCTGGAATGATTTACATGCTGGTAGAAAAGAGATATCCCCTTACACCACCTACAATTACAGATATGCTGAACAAGAAGCTTCAGGTTGATTATTTCAGTAAAATGGCATATCAGCTTCTTAAACTTCTCACAAAATAGCTTAAGAATCAATAAAGTGTTTGGAAGCATCCTCCTGGGATTATGGAATTTTTAAATGAAGAAACTTGATGATTTTAGAGATAAATATCAAGTTTAGGGGAGGATTGTTGAGATTCAAAGCCTTTTTAATGCTGCTAGTATTACTGCTGCTCTTATTGATGTTAATGCTACTCAGTCAAAGTTAGTGCTGCTGGAGAATTTCAATGAAAATTATTCTATGTGTTTAAGACTGCTGGTGAAGTTACAACTGTTAGTACAAAGTTACTACTGCTAGAGAAAGTTACTACTGCTAAAGGAAGTTACTACTACTAGTAGAAGTTAAGACTGCTCAGAGACTTAGAAGAAAAACTACTAACTAGTTACTACTGCTAGTACAAAAGTTACTATTGTTAATACAAAGTTAATGCTGCTGAAGGAGTTAATGTTGCTAGTGAAAAAGTTAGTACTGCTGAGTTAGTTAGTACTGCTTATGTGATTTGTATTAGATATTTTGGTAAAGGATACGTATAAGTTATTTTTTTAGAAGATTATGATTACTTAGGAAAGTATTGTAAGCCGTTTAGGACTCCTTGGTGTATAAAAAGAGGTCCTAGGGCATAGAGTTTAATATAGTTTTCAAGAAGATAGAAGTATCAAAATGAGTCATTCATAGAATTATCATAGCTTCAAGGTTTTGTAACCCTAATACTATTAAGAGTAGTCGTATTGATAATATTGGAGCTTTTTGTTTGTTGAATTATATGTTCTTAGTTTTACTGTTTCATTAAGAATTCTTCTTAATATTAAAGATTAGATTTCGCATAATCTTTAATACATTCAAAGTTTCTACTATAGTTGTGTTAGATTTATCTAATATAACTAAACTTTAAACAAGCTTTTAAGGAATTCGATCTATTAAAGTGGGATCAACACCATTGAATTACTAACAATGTCTTTGAAAGGTTTTAGAGATCGTCGTATCACTCACAACGTCTTGAAAATAAATGAGACAGTGGCGTTACTCACAATGTCTTAAGAGAAGGGTTTTAGTATTTATATAAACAACACTTATATAAAAATATAGCGTCACACGAGAAAATAGATATAAGTTGTTAGGATCTTGAACTAGATAGATCTTCTAGCCTTTGTGAATGTATAGTACTTATGTAATCACAAGCACATACGTGAGAGACTCTAGCAAATGTTTAGGCGGAAACTAAACAATTCAATAAAGAAGAACAACAATATGAACAACGATCCTCTATGGATCTTTCTATTGATAATAAATTGATTTTGTGCTTTTACAATCGGTGCCAATCCCTAATGCTCAAGGTTTCTTTTATAGATAAGAAACCCTAAATTGGTCAACAAGAAAACTAAAATCTCGTAAGAGATATACATCAATATCAATCTCTTCCTAATTTATCTCATTCCTATGTTAATGAGATAATACTAGAAAATAACTATAATTCCTTAATTACATTAATTGCATCTAATCAGCAGATTCTATCTCTGTCAGCAGGAACGAGAACATGACCAGCAGAAACATAATCAGCAGGAATGCTACTTGAACTATCAGCAGGAACGACTTAATGCTATCAGCAGAAACGACACTTAGTCGTTTGTAGTTTGTCCCAACAATCCTCCCCTAAACTTGGTGTTGACTCTGTTAATTCCAAGTTTCTAGATAGATCTTCTTGAGGCAAGAGGATTGAAGAGCAGCAGGAACAAAGTAAGCAGCAGCAGCATACAAAGTAACCAGCAGCAACACAACAAGCAGCAGAAACTATAGAAGCCACAGCAGCATCAAAGGAAACAGCATGAACTCGATGAACAGCAGAATCAAATGAGGCAGCAACATCTCTAAGCAGCAACTTCCAGTCTTTGGAGCAACAGCAACATGGACAAGTATGTACATCAAAACATAAAATTTCAGTCTATTCTCATCACTTCCAGGTGTGTTAACTCCTGTGAGAGGTGAATCATTGAAAAATGTAAATGGATTTGATGTCTCTTTACCAGTTAGCCATTAACTCTGGAGTAGTCAGTTCTTTGGCCACCAGAAAGGTGTAGGTCCATGGTCAACTGAGAACCATTTCAACTCTCAGTACTTGAAACAATGGTGAGTTGAATACCATATGGTTTTTGGCAAACCATTACAGCCATCAACGGATTTGATATGCCTTTACCTGTAGCCGTTTGCTCAGGGCTAGTCAATCCTTTGGCACCTAGAAAAGGTAAATTCCATGGTGGATTGATAACCATGTCAACTCTTTGTACATGAAACATGGTGAGTCGATAACCATACAATTTTGAGTAAATTGTCAACTATCAACGGATTTGAGAAGGTCTTTACCATGAGCCGTTTGCTATGGACTAGCCACTTTTCATCCATAGAATATGGAAAGTGATAACCATCCAGTTTTGGGTAACCTGGCAACCATCAACGGATTTGAGAAGGTCTTTACCAAGAGCCGTACCCTCTTGGACTAGCCACTCTTTGTTACAGGAACATGGTGAGTGAAGGCCATAGGATTTTTAGCAAACCCTTACAGCTATCAACGGATTTGAGTTACACACCAAAGCCGTTTGCAATGGTGAGCCAGAATCTTTCTTGGCTGTTAGCCATGGTGAGCTGAAAACCATTTGTCGTGCAGTGCAAGCACTAACACCAAAGATATACAACACTATACTACAAAAAGGTATCTAAAGTAATAGAAAACTAAGAATACACATATGTTGTTTTTTTTTTTTTAAATATGGAAAACAAACACTAACGAAGATACAAACTTACAGAGGAGCAGATGCAAGACACTCATAGGATTCTCGTAAGCCAGCTTGAACTGTCTGAATAACA
>BQNB010047104.1:0-14323 GCA_026074375.1 Tanacetum coccineum | reverse complement strand
GAGAAACAAATTCACCAAGTCTAAATGAAAAACATATATTATTGCACTAAGCTCATGACCCCGAAACCTTAACTGTCAGTGCCCCAAAAACAAAATATAGGGTCTCTGCCAAAACAGCCTACAAGTTCCTCAAAATGTTAAATGCACCGTGGCCAACTTGTGACCATAAATTCCAAGTAGGGATTGTCAGTCCTGATAGATATACCCATAACACTCATGCTTACTACATTAGTAATTAACAGTTCATGATTAGAAAGGGGGACTTAAGTGGCATAGTGGTAACTTAGACAATAATATTCAGGCAATAATCTGGATAACTTACAATTTAAAAAACACTTGTGTCCAAAAGTAAAACAAGCATGTAATCTCCCCCGGAGTTTATAAAACAGTAAATGAGTAAAAAGTGGGGTTATGAACTCACCTTGTGCGAAACGACAAAATCAACAATACAGACGCTGAAGTAAATCGAATACCCTAAGTGAAACCTAAAATAAATGGTGCAACTTAGCAAGATTAACACTTAACACTCACTCAAATGAAAATGAAATAAAATAAAATTTTCATAAAATGTTTTTCTTTAACCGAAACAAGTATGGCATTGCGTCCTAAATTTATAGGTCAAAATTATTCCAAACACAACTCCTAATCTCAATTAATATCACTTCTAAGACATGTATTAAGTTTACATCTTAACCAATAATTTCTACAAGTGCCCACGCTAGTTTTACATCTAACTATTTCTATATTTACCAAAATTCTGAAATTTACCCAACTTTGAAAGCGCACAATTCAAATTTCGTAATTGATAAAAATATGAGATTTTCACGTACAGAAAGCTTTATGAATCTATTTTCCAAAAATGTGGCCTACTGACCAAAAAGTTATAGAACCTGGGTGAAATTACTAATTTACCCTTCAACACAAGTGTAGATTATTTTTTGAAATTTACCACTTCACCATTTTTAGTATATCTCCTAAACCGTACATCCGATGAGGATGAAACACTCTGCTAAATTTAAGTTGACTCAATACCTAGAAGCTACAGTTTTACTAATTTAGGTGTTAGTATACAAAATGTTGGACTTATTAAGGTTTCAAATTTAGGTTGCGCAAAGTAACCCGTGTTAGTAAAATGGTGATTTCTCACCCATCCGAAATAGTTATTGCTCCATCCAAATGGCTATGTGTACTTTATAAATATACCTAGATCACTATTGATTTTCCCAAAACTCCCCAAGCCAAAAATCTTTCTATACACACTAATCTATCTAACTTTTCAAAACAGTCCCAAAGCAAGTGTGACAAACTTTTGTAGCTTACGAAAACGAACACATTTTGAATTCTATGGAGGATATTAAAGTAAGGCCAATTGGAGGTGATACCTCTAAATGTCCTCTACTGGTAACCTGATTTATTTTCAAAGAGTTTGCAAAAAAACATGGAGTTAAGATCCATTTTCTAACACTAGGTCTGATTTGACTAGTTTTAGTAAATCGATCGTATCTCACTCATCCGAAAGAGATACGGCCATATCCAAAGAACCACATGCACCTAAGACAAATACCTACATTCATATAAATTTTCCCAAACCTATTTAGACCATAAAAGTTTTGTAATCATCACCACAACATGCTGTAAGAAATCTGCCCCAAAACTTCATTTTAAAATCCAACCAAACACCATTTTTATCCCTCCAAAATCCTATACAATACCACACTTGATCATACCATATTCCTTAAACATTAAAAACATCATGTTTTACAGAATCAAACTCAAAAATGCATGGCCATTTTACAAAAATAAAAATGAAAATAAAGGTTAAAGACTTACCAAGATCAAACAAACACCAAGTGAAGAATAAAATCAAACACAAACCCTCTTGTCTTTGTTGGCTGATTTCGAACCCAAAGAGCAACCCAAACCAATCAAAACCTTGATTTTAAATATCCAATATCTCAATACCCACTTGTTTACACAAAACCCTAACCAAAATCTTCAAGAAAATCAACAAGAAAGTGCTTAAATCTTAGATTCGATCCACCAAACTTTGCAAGGAGTATAAGGATGATGTTGTGGTGTATAAGATGACCAAGAAAGTTTTTGTGGTGATGGTGTAGTGGTGGTGGTCGTTGGTGGCAGCCAAGGGAGAGAGGGGAGGAGTGGAGGATGAGATCTATTGTGTTTTAAATGTGTGTGTTATATTTTATGGAAAAAAAAGAAAGGAAGACGGAGTGGAGTAAGTGTGTGTAAAAAAATTTAATTAGAGGAGGGTGGCATGGAGCACGTAATTGGGTATCCAAGAGAAGGTTAAGGGATGATTTTGGTGCTTCATATTTGTTTTATAGCTATTAATTTAGTGTAGGTAGTATTTGGTAAGTTAAAAGTATAAGGTTTTATGTAAAAAATATAGTTGTGTGTATAACGTGTAGTTTATTGTAGGTTACATGTAAAATGTGATAAATAATATTGTTTAAAAGTGAATTTATACACTTAGGTCATATTGAAGTGTTTTTAGTCCGCTATACGAAGCGTAGATGCAAAAACGTAAAAATTTACGAAATAACAGGTTTACCGGAAGACTTGCAAGTTATAATGAACGAAGTGACCTAAGTTCATATAAGTGAATCTATTATGTTTATTTATGATTATTAACATTGTCTTAATGATCTTTGAGCATATCGTTGGTCGTTAAGACGTCTTCTTAAAATCATACACAGAAGGTACGGTTCCAGACTAGAGTTCCAAAAAATAAAAGTTATGCACCAAATGACCCAAATAATTTATAATTGAAAATTAATGAAATTGAAATATGACATGAATGGTACACAACACTAATAGTTGTTAGCTTGGATTTTTGATAGTTTTCACAATAACTCCATGTTTAATTGAAGTGAAGTTCTTTATCCCTTTTAATCATTTGATATGTTTATGTATTGTTTGATTAATTGTTCTTCACTTTCAATTAACATGCTTGGCTAATTTATTTGTGTTTGCTTATGATTGCATGAAACCTTGTTAATTATCCATTTTATTATTGCCTCTTGTTAATGGTGTGCGCTTTAGGCTTTAGAAAACTAGCTATAAGATATTACATTAACATAGACGTCTAGGGAAACGCGATTAGGTTAGGTGCAACCTAGTAATAGTCTTCAAACTACCTTTCCATTTAGGTGGATTCCGAATTAAGTATTTAATTATACTTACACATTACATTAACGAGGGTGACATGCAATAAAATGAGAGATATTAACTAGGAAGTAGTGCACGATGATGTGAACACATTTGTTTAACCATAAGAGTTTTGCATCACATTTATGATTCTACAAAATAAAATAGAATTAGGATTTGTAATTAGCTTAATCAAACCCTCTTCAAACTCGAGATTTTACTTGCTTTCTAAAAAAACATAAAAATACAAAAATAGTCTTCCCTCAATCCTTAGACCTTAGTAACGTACAATTCGAACCTAGTGAAACTATTCCCTTAGAGAACGATAATAATCCCCTGAGTCTTACATATAATACACTACAACGATTAGGTAGTCTGTCTATAAGGGTTGTAAAACTTTTGCGTTGCAACCCACCGCATCAAGTTTTTGGCGTCGCTGTCGGGGAATAGTTTAGGTTTCGTATTGTGTCTAGCTTAGGTCTACTCATAAGATTCCTATCAAGTAAGATTTTAATTTCTTGTCAATTAGCCTTCTCGTAGTCCATCTTTCCTTTGTGCGTTTGTTTGTAATTTTATTTTCAAGTAACCAAGTCTTCGTTGTGGATAACACAAACCCACCATTACTGCCCGAATCACCAACCTCACTAATCAAAAGGAAAATTTGTAAGCTCAACTCATTGGTCGAGTCATTAAATTTAGTTTCCCTATCATCTAGTACAAAAATTGTTTGCAAGAAAGAAAATGATGGAGATGTAATGCTTGTTGAATTAATTAAGAAATATGATGATTTTAGTGAGGAGGAGTTAGAGGAGGATGATAATGTAGTAGAGGGAGAGTAATTAGGTGTAGAGTACTTTGATAAATTTCTGACTTGAAGCGAATTAGCATATCATAAGTACTTAATGTGTGCCCCAATTTCGCATTTGTTTATGAGAAACCCAAAATTATAGGAGGAAATCCTTTGAACCTTAAAATACCATAAAACATATGACACGTACATGAGTGGAACGCCTGCATAGATCTTAATTTCCCTATAAACATCATGCGTATGCAATATAACTGGATCATGAGAAAATAACTTGAACCTAGGGAAGATCCTGAGAGTCTTATAGGAATAAGTAATTTCATAGGAAGAGTTAGAGGAATGCACGTCTTTGTAGAAAATTTAAATTATGTCTCAGATTTCTTTATTATTGGGGATATTAGTTTGGTTATAGAACCCTAGCGTTAGTCACAAGTGTATTTGAAAGCCATTTGTTAAAGTAATCAAACATGACATATGTACATCATTAAAATTAGTAAATTCACAAATGGAGTGATGAAATTGCTTACCTGATTCCACATAAGAGCGAGTCAAGATGACATCATTATCACAAATGAAAAAGAGTACAAGCTATCTGGTCCTACTTTCATAAAATAAGAGGACAAAAGAAGAGAGTAGATTATTGTGATGAATAAGATGTATGGTTCTATAAAGAAAGTTAGAACAAGGACCCGAATAATTAACTGGACTCGAAGGAAGTAGTAGTAGTGCGAGTGATGAGGGAGTCACGTAAGGAGTGTTACTCCAAGTCTAGCTACAAGACTCGTTGATAAACAAAAATGCTTATTGGGAGGCAACCCAATCTTTTATTTTATGCATTCTAGTAGTGTCGTGTGTTTTATTATTTATTGTTTATTCTTATATTTTAAGAGTTATATGCTATCATGCTTTGTTTTGTCTTTAACCCCTCTTAATTACAAATCAAAGGTATTTTTGCATTAAATAAGTGGCTGGTGAAAATATCCGATTTGCTAAGAACCATTCAAAAACATTAAAAAATAATCTTGATTAAATTCTCATTTTGTGTTTTTCGTTTGTTTGTTTTGAGGTCAGTATGTTTTGAACATAACCTTTTGTTTGTATTTATGGAGTAATTTTTTCCTAGAAATAATTAATAGGATATTTGTGTAGAAAATTTTCCAAGAAAACAAACTTACAAAATCTCACAGTAGCTGAAGACGACGTTAGGATTTTTCCTGACGGTGTCACCACTATAGCTAACAGGAATTTTGCCTTTTTTAATTTTTTTTTTGTGATTTCTAGAATTTTTAATTTTTCCAATTCTTGCAGAAAACCATGATTACATTAGTACATACATTCTATCTTTGTTTCTTTCGTAGGAGTCTATGAATTAATTAATAAGGGTTGTATATCATTTCCCGCCGGATTTTATGCTTGGCATGATTTTCAGGTTATATTAGATAAGGAGAGTCCGGAAGTTCTTTGGCGTTTCACTTGGATGATTTTTGGATGACGATTTAGCCATAATTATCTTATTTCTTCTCCGATATTGAGCAAACCAAGGAAGTATTAGTTTCTCTTACTTTTCTTATTTTCCTTTATTCGTTTTCGGGTACTTATAGAACATTAGAGACAATGTTCAAAATAAGTGTAGGGGAAAATAAAAGTCTTAGAAACTATTCCTTCAATTGCATTTGCTTTGTCCTTAAAATGATGTGTAATATACCGGAACATAGTTTAGGATGATAATTTTGGCCTAATTTTTTTATAAAAAATATGTCATATATCGGTGACATTGTAGAATTAGGATCGTCTCATTGATAGGATTCATATTACTAGCACAAAAACCCTACCACTCAAAACAATTTCACTAAAAAATGTGAGGTTTGCCCCTAGATCTTTAGGAATTAAAGCATTCATCTTTAGTGCTTATGAGACTGTACCGATAGTATTATAAATTATAGAACATGCTTTAGCGATGCATCCCGAGACTGCTAGCGAGATCGCATTTGTGTGATTATGATTTACTAAGTGATAAGAGGCATTAGGATAAACCATTGTTTTTAGCCTATATTTGTTATGGTTATGATGATCTCCTTGGTCATATAACTACCCACACACCCTTGCTTCGCACTTATTTTTAATGCAAGATACCCCTAGTACACCCCTCTAAGCTTATCGTTTTCGTTTTCTTCTATTATGTATTTCGGGACGAACGAAAAGGGATTTCTTTGGATGCTATTCCGGAGTATGTAGTAGTTGAAATTTGTTTACACCCCACCAATAATGTTACACCTAAATCGCCTTAGCCTTCCTTGTATGTACTCATTTTTAGTATATTATTGTTATCACGTGTGTTTAACCATAGTTAATTGTTTACTTGATTACATAGTTGCTAAGTCGAGTCATTATTAGTGTATACAGTTTTGGTACGATTGAGATTCATGGTTTTTTATTATATGGAGAAATGGGGAAGAAAAGTTAAGTTATTACCCTCATATATGTCTAATATTCTCCATGTTTTGTTGATCCGTATCAACTCGGGTCATTAGTTAGAATTATGTTATTGAGTATAAGAAAATCAAGGGTAAGGGTGCAACTATAAACCCTGAGTTATGTTTATTTCTCAAGCAATGACAGGGCAAAAATGTAATAAAAAAAGAAGAAAAAAAGAAGAAAAAAATCAAAAAAATATATAGAAAAATATGAATAAAGAAAAACAAATGAACAGACTGCCATCTTGCTTATGTTTATGTCAAGAAAGTGTCAAGAAAAGAAAAGAAAAAGTTTGATGTAGAGTTTGTATTTTTGTCCTAGTGTGGTTAGGTCTTGGCTTAGCAACGCCTTTTACATGTATTCTTGTGAATAATTTACTTGCCACTAGTTAAAAATTCCCCCAATATCCCCAACCGTGTTTCCTTTACCCTACAGCTAACACTACAACCCTTTAAAGACCTCTTTTATAGTAATTCGTGGGTGCTTATGCCAAAGCGGTGGAGGTTTTGATTCTTTATCAAGCTTATGGTAGTTTATATACTATGACAGGTAATGAGTGTTTATTTTCCCGTTTCCTATAAATGTTATAATTCATTATTACACTGAGAGAAATAAAGAATCCAAACAATTATGTGATGTGCTAGTATATAATTTTTTGTGCTTTTAATTACGAGGTATAATTGGTTACGCCATAAACTATATTTAGTGAGTAGGTTAAATGCCCCTGATTTTGCTATTTACTAGGTAGAAAAGCTCATTTTCTTAAGGAAAGGCAAATCTAAAGTGTAAGGTTATTTGATGAGATGTCATTTTATACACTTTTTCGGTGCCATTTAAAATATGCTTAGATTACGTGCTTAATCGTTTCTTTTTGTTGTTTTAGCATGTGGAAGGCATTTGGAGGAAATACACTTGACTTGGACTCAATTTGAGAAGAAACAGGACAAGATTACAACTCTATACGAAATTAATCAAGATGTATTTCACAGGTCATGGGGATGGCGTTAGGATTTCATGTGATGCCGTCAAAGTGTTCAAGGGACGACGTTAAGATTTTTTGTGACGACGTCAAAGTATCCAACTCTGAGAAGCCCATATAAGATTCTACAGGTTGACGACGTCTGGATTTGTATGAGACGTCATCACGATCCAAACTCTATATATAGAACCCTAGTTTTTTAGGTTTAAATATGGAAAACGTTGGGGAACGAACCTAAGTCGTGGGTATACTTTGTAGTAGTAGGAAACGAGAGATATTAACTCGGGAGTAGTGCACGATTATGTGAACACATTTGTTTAAGCATAAGAGTTTTCCATCACATTTACTTTTCTGCAAATGAGAATAGATTAGGAGTAGTAATTAGCTTAATCAAACCCCCTTCAAACCCAAGATTTTACTTGCTTTCTAAAAAACATAAAAATACAAATATAGTCTTCCCTTAATCCTTAGACCTTAGTAACACAATTCGAACCTAGTGAAACTATTCCCCTAGAGAACGATAATAACCCACCAAGTCTTACCTATACTACACTAAAACGATTAGGTACTCTTCCTAGAAGGGTTGTAAAACTTCTGTGTTGCAACCCATCGCATCAAATTGTTATGGTTTTTTAATTTACCTTAATTAAAACGTTTAATATGGAATCGTTTTAGGGATTTTGGTTGGAACGAGGAACAAGATATTTGATTATAGTCGACATTTCGAGGTGTAGTACAGGATTAAGTGAGCATGTTTGTTTACCTATACGATTTTCTTGTCACACCCCGTAAATTTCAGGTCAATATTTTAAACTATTTCGATCATTATTTTGAATTTTATCCGTTACGTTTGAATTTAACCTAAAACCGAGAGGTTATCTCGCGTAAATATGAAAAACGTCATCGGACGCGTTTCGGCTCCGAATATTGATTAGTCAAGATATTATATGCATTATTTTATCTTTTCTAAGTGTTTCGTAGTTTACGTTCACTCCCGATATTTATTTTTACGGTTTAGCGTATTATTAACGTTTTTCTTGTTTTTGATCAAACGGAACCCCGGAAACCCATAATCTTTTTGTGTAATCTATAGTTATCGTTTTTCTTGAGTTTGTAAGTCAAAATTTTCATCATCCCTCCCCCTCTTGCTCATTTTGAACGGCCAAACTGTCACACCCCCAAACGGGTCCTGGACGGAAAACGTGTCCGAGGGCGTGACGTCATAATATACATCACTCAAGATTAAGGGAATAACCACTAATGGACGTTTTGAAAATCATAACTCGTTGTATTAATTAAAAATAGATAAGTCTTACAAGTTTTGAAATGAAATTTAAAACGTTGCGGAAGCATAATTAAGTTTTCAAAAGACAACGAGTATGAATGATAATAAAGTCTTGAAAGATGATAGCATATTGTACGTAGACTCCACATAGCACATCAGAGAAGTCCAAAGCTAAGCACCTAAAAAACATGCTTAAAACGGTCAACATAAAGTTGGTGAATTCATAGGTTTAAGTATAGCATTTGTGAGAATAAAAAATGTTTAGTGAATACTGCTTCACTCACAGTATTATGAAAACTATTTAGCAATTTGATACGTTCAACGTAAGCAGTGTGCACCACAAGTTATAAAACGTATGTGACAGTTATAACAGATACAACTTCACATAAAAGGTATTTATGTTGCACTAAGCTTATGCACCAAGGCTAAATGTAATGGAAGCATGCATAATGCTTAATAAACTTGCCCTGGCGGGTGCCATCATGGCGCTTCACCGTATCACTCGACATGGTATACGTCTGTTGATCTAGTAAGAGCTACTTACCACCACCCGAAACGTGGATTGAATAGTTCCCCAATAGATCTATTTTATAACACTCGCAGCTCACTACACAAACAAGCTAATCATAAAGTAACAAACGGTTCATGATAACTCGGGCATACAAGTTTCAATACTACTTAGGCAACACGTAAATAGGGAAAGTGTCACATAAAGTACTTGTGTCCAAAGTAAAAGTAACCAACGTATTTTAAAAGAAAGGCTTTAAGTAATTTCATCCATAAGTAAAACAAAGTGTGATATCAATCATGTAACTGAGTTTGCAAATGAACATATATATAGGTTTGAAATCATTAGAGTAAACAAGTTTGTAAACGAGCATGTTCTCACCTGAAACTTATGAAACGTAAGAAAAATCAGTTAGAAAAGTGGGGCTATGAACTCACCTTAAGAAAGTAGTAAGCAAGATATTAAACGAAGAGAATAACGATATCGAACGACTCTAACCACGACCTAATTAATAGACGCGCTTTAGAAACGAGAAATAAATACGAAACGTCAAAATAGACGCTTATAATAGAAATAGACATCCATGTGTGTTTGTGCTTTAGTTTATTTATCAAAAATGTGTCTTTACGAACTTATTAGGTTTACGAGAACGTTACGCCGCTCTTACGAAAAGTTACTATTTTCGGAAAGTTTCTATTTATAGAAAGTTTCTATTTTAGGAAAAAATTTAGTTTCGGGATGTTGATAGCATCCCCTAAATTAGTTGTTTCCATATTTCTAAAAACGCACTTGTGAAGCCCTAACATCTACCTTTTATTCCCATATCGTTAATATACGCAACCTTACCATATTTAGAAACGTTAAACGATAATGACTTATTATTTTTAGAAAATTCTCAACCCTTCGTAAATATATTAGAAAGCTACGTTAATATTTTCAAAGGTTTTCGAGACCTAAACGGACCTAACCCGTTTAAAAATGTTTTCATATATAAAATTATATGTCTGAAAATAACTTGACGAAAACTAGAGCTTAACTCATTCATAAAGCATTTTTAATACTACTTTCGCGACTTTGGAAGGGAAACATCATTTTAGGTCACGTTTGTGTTTTACACTTTAGCCGAAACGGACTCGAAAGGCTCCAAAATGGTCATTTATGTTCTAGAATACCGATCGTTTAATAAAAAACGTGATTGCCGAAAAATTATCAATTCCATTTAAGCGTATCTCCTTCGTATAAAGAAGAGAAGGCGGATTTTTACGATTCTATATCAACGACGAAATAACATAATCTATCATTTCTAAAGGAATTAGCAATCTCATAACATTTTTCAACACCCTTAAACCCTGAAATATTTCAGATCATCAACATATATGTTTCGAAAATGTACATAAATAGACTTGACCATAACTCAATTTAGACCATAACACTGGTATAGTGTGTAGTCAAACCTAAATTCTTTTTCGCTAAAACCAACCAACAAAACCACTTTTAATCTATCTTAACCTCATCATAATCTTTGTTGCAACTCACATGAACACTCAACCTCATCAAGACAACAATATATATATTTTCAAGATCATTAAAAATTTCATTATTTTTATAAACTCACTTAGCTTCTATGAAAAAAGTAGCATAAACACCATAGGATCTTAAAGAGTTATAAACAAGAACATAGATAATATAGAAAAGAAAGTAAGAGATCAAAGATTTGGCTTACAAAAATGATGAATCAAGAAGAAGACACAAGATCTAATTAAGAAACCTTAGATCTTTAAAACCCATAACAAATCTTGCAAAACCCACTTAATAAATCAAACCCTAACCTTTGAAATCTTGAATAAACCCTTAAATAAATGAAACCCTTCTTAGAAACACCTTAGAACATCTTGGAAAGAGCTTAGAATACTGGATCTTGGAGAAAATCAAAGGAAAAGAAAACCCTAGTTGGGTGTGTGTGGCCGAGAGCCTCAAAGAGAAAGAAAGAGAGATGAATATGTTTTTGGTTGCTAGGAAAACAATGAAACCCTAAGTGTGATAAAGTGTGATATTTATAGGGGCTTCTCATGAGTGAGGGTTTTTTTAGGTTGACAAGTCAACACACACTCTTAACCAAGTTTGTGTGTGGTTCGGTTATAATACAAAAGAAAGGAAGGAAAGAAAATTGCAAGAGTTTAGCTAGTGTGTGTAAAATTTATGAGAAATGAAATATGGTGGTTATTTATATGTCAGTAATAAACTTGGATCCAAAGAGGAAAGGGAGTGTTGAGCCAAATAAATTGGAGACCAAAGGTGGGCCAAGCACAATGTGGGGGAGGGGACCATGAGCTAAAGTAAAAAGATGCTCTTAGATTTAATTTAGTGTGAGTATGTATGTGTGTTTCAAAATTTTGAAGTAGAAGGGGGGGGGGATTATCCACCAAATTTATAACCTCTAAACCCGAGCCATATGATATCTAGGGTTTACATGAAAAGATTGCGGGTTTCAGGGTCCCGTTTGATCAAAAACGCGAAAAATGTAACTCACGCCAAAATTATACATTTTGCAAACATAAATATTTGTAAACCACGAAATGATATAGAATGACTTTATTAGGTATAATTTACGTAGACTAATCTCAATCGGATGTCGGAACGCTTTCGGTAATGATTTTCAGTTTTACTCGGGACAACCTCCTGGAAAATTGCCAGATTTGAACATAATGTATAAAAGTCAAAAGTAATGATCGGAAAAGTTTAAAATAATGACCTAAAATTTACGGGGTGTGACATCTTTTCCCCGTTAAAAGAGCTTTGTCCTCAAAGCTCAGTGTGTGGTATCTGGTTTCGGGTTGTTGGGAATTAAGGGAGGGTATTTCTTTCGGTACTGATCTTCGCGTTCCCAGGTGACTGACGAGTGTTTCATTAGACAAACACTCCTCCAGGTTTGGCACATGAAAGGTGCTATGGAACCTGCTTAGTTGTTGTGAGAGTTCGAGTATAAAAGCAACGGTTCCTACTTTAGCTAGAATCTTAAAAGGTTCAATATATCTAGGGTTCAGCTTTCCCCGTTTGCTAAAACATATCACTCCTTTCCATGAAGATACCTCCAACATGACTTTACCTCCAACTTGAAATTCTAAGGGTTTACGTCTCACATCAGCATAATTCTTTTGATGATCGCGATTACCCAAATCGTGTAGTAACAGCTTATTATCTTTGGTGGGCTTGTGATAAAATGCTTGGCTATATTTTCTCATTTCCAATGGGGTATTCCAGTTGTACTAATAAATTGGATGGCTTCTAATAATCGTCCCTCATCCTTAAACACATCAAGCACTTGCTGATATCAGTGGCGATGCTTGCTTCCATATCGGGTCATGGGTACAACTACTTAAGATTACGATATATCTTATCCGATCCAAGGTGGATGGAATAGTTAGACTTTTGTATGACCCATGCATGATAAATTTTCTTAAATCTCTACAATGTGATAACCAATTCCTGCTCCTAATGTAGAGAGTTCTATCGAGACGAGTCTCAAAATTCTTGTCTGTATCATGAAGGTTCTCATCCTTAACATTCTCTTTCTTGAGAGCTTCTACTTGTGCCTCATGAATTTGTGGCGGTAGAGATGAATTACTGGTCATTGCTAAGGCTCTCATCCTGAGAGGCTTAGCTCGTTTCTTTCTGCTTAGAGCATCTACTGCAGCGTTTGCTTTTCTAGGGTGATATTGAATGTTACATTCGCAATCCTTAAGCAATTTTAACAATCTACGTGGTCTCATTTTCAATTCCTTTTGATCTAGAATGTGTTGTAAGCTCTCATGGTTTGTAAACCTGGTATGCTTCATGCCATACAGGTAGTGTTCCCAAATCTTGAGAGTAAGCACCATTTCTCCTAATTCTAGGTCATGTGTCATGTAGTTCCTCTCATGAACTTTTAGTTATCAAGAGGTGTAAGCTATCACCTTATCCTTCTGCATCATTATAGTACCTAATCCATTATGCGAGGTGTTATAATAAACCATGAAGTTTCCTATCCGTCGAGTAATGCAAAAAATCGGTGCACTACAAAGTTTCTACATCAACAGTTGAAAGGATTCCTCTTCTTTCTCTTCCCATTCGTATTTCACATTTTTCTGAGTTATTTTGGTTTAGAGGCTTCTCTATCCTAAAGAAACCTTCAATAAATCATTGGTAGTAACCGGCAAGACCTAAGAATTAATGTACCTTTGTTATAGTCATAGGCGTTACCTAATCCTTGATTAACTCAATCTTGACGGGACCTCTGTGAGTGTCCTGACTATCAACAACATGGCTGATAAATTGCACTTTCAGGAGTTAGAATTCACACATAGAGAATTTGGCATACAATTCCTCCTTCTTAAGAAACTCCAAGATTAACTTAAGGTGTTCCTCATGATCCGTCTCATTCTTTAAGTAGATCAATACATCATTAATGAATACTATCATGAATTTTTTAAGCATGGTTTCCACACCCAATTCATGAGATCCATGAATACCTTTGGTGCATTTGTCTAACCAAATGGCATGACCTAAAACTTAAAATGTCCATAACAGGTCCTAAATGTGGTCTTAGAATATTCTTTTCTATAACTCTAGTTGGTGGTAACTAGTCCTTAGGTCGATTTTCAATAAACGCTAAATCCTCGTAGTTGATCGAAAAAGGTCATCAGTCCTAGGTAGCGGGTGATGGCTCTTCACGGTTAGCTTATTCAATTCTCGGTAGTCGATGCACATCCTGAAGGATCTATCCTTCTTTTTGTCGAACCATATTGGAGCTCCCCACTATGAGGAAATTGGTATTATTCATTCCTTTGAGCATACGACATACTACGCCATAGATGGTCAACTCTCTGCCTCTTAACATCTAACGTGCCTCCGAGTCTCATGTTATCCCACTTCCAACGTACCAACCCTATCAAACAACTCAACTCTCTACTCACTAGCAATTATCGATGCATACCCATTACTCCTATTGCTTCTAATCATTAAGGTTTCATCACCTAAGGGGATATGAAGAATCTTTTATCACAAATGTTCATGGCGTGGTACTTTAACCAATCCATACTGATGATAACGTTGAAACTACCGAAT
>BQNB010047103.1:0-32480 GCA_026074375.1 Tanacetum coccineum | reverse complement strand
AGAATTAAATGGATTACATGTTGCGTCAAACAATAAAGCTATGTAATATATTTATTAAAGCCGGCTAATAAGCCATCCCTGAAATCACTTGCGTGTATATTACTATTATCATATGTCATGTGATATGCAAATCAACATATTCTATTAATTATAGATGGAATTATTGATTAAAATTAATGTTGTCATGAACATATAGATTTGTTGGTAGGCACTAATTATGAGCAAAGTATAAACTTTTGTTATGGCCTGCATGAACAAAGAATTCACAAGTCTTATGATTCCTTGTAATTTGAATTTATCAAATTACCAAGATATGAAGACAACTTGTACATGAAAAGCCTTGCGAACTGATTTTCATGTCTGCAATATACATCATATATATTTCCATTACTTTGTGTTTCAATCAGTATGTGTATAATTTGTATGTGCATATGAAACAATCATTGGTTAACAAAATTATGCATTTGTTGACTACACTAATTAAATGGTAACTTTTATATTAATTTATTAGGTCACCAATCCAACGAATGGTTATTTAGATGATATACGAGTTTATTTATGCCATATATGAAATTGTTCATGTTATCATTCAATGAACCCAACGGCTATTTGTATGATAACTTGAACAATGCAATTCATTTAAGCATTACTAGCATATGTGTTACGTTTCTGCCCAACGGTGATTTATGACATGTATGTATGCTTAGTCTAATTAAAGATGTCTAATGGCTTAATTGTCAACTAAGCCAACGCAAGGTTGATAATTAGGCACAACATTTTATATACCTATTATTTTGGTGTTTCATGATAGGTTATCATTATAACTGATATGCTTCCCTTTACATACATATCCCATTAATTCATTAAGTTTTATCTGAGCATAATTTTAATTTTCAATCTATGTCAGCATCTACCTTAACTTCCAATACGAGTTACATGTCCGGAATTGAACCCTTAACTGGTATTAACTTCTCAACATAGAGAGATCAAGTAAAACTTACTCTCGGAGTAATGAATCTCGACCATGCGCTTCGTATCGATCCTCCCGCTGCACTTACTGCTGAAAGTACAGCAAATCAAAAACGTGCTTATGAATAGTGGGAGCGATCTAACCGTATGTCGCTCATGATCATTATGAACTCCATATCCGTTGCCATTCGAGGAGCCATTCCTGAGAATGCAAAGAAGTACTTAAGCTCCGTAGAGGAACAATTTAAAGGGACTTCAAAAGCCCATGCAAGTACTTTGATCCTTAAAATGTTGACTAGTAAGTATGACGGGGTTAGTGGTGTACGTGAGCACATTATGATGATGAGCGATATGGCAAACAAACTGAAAGGCATGGACATGGAAATCAGTGAAGGTTTCTTAGTTCATTTCATTATGACATCTCTCCCTATGCAATTTGGTCCTTTCAAGATCAATTACAATACGCAAAAGGAGAAATGGAAAATGAGCGAACTGATTGCTATGTGTGTGCAAGAGGAAGAACGCCTCAAAGTTGAAAAGCCTGATGTCGTTCATGTTACTACCACTAACTCCAATAAGAGAAAGGGCTCATGGAAGAGCAAAGGTTCAAGTGGAGATAATTCTACTCCAAATAAAGTCCAGAAAACGGATACAAGTACTAGCTCATTCCAAGGCGGTCCAAAATGCAAGTTTTGCCATAAGAAAGGGCATACTCAAAAGGATTGTCCGAAATTTAAGGAATGGTTAGCAAAGAAAGGTATATTTGAATCTTTTATGATCAATGAATCTTTCAATATTAATGTCCCTATTAATTCATGGTGGATTGACTCTGGATCCATGGTACACATTGCTAATTCTTTACAGGGATTCCGTACAATCCGGAGATTGGAAAGAAACCAACGAACGGTTAAAGTCGGGAATGGAGTTGATTTGAACGTAGAAGCTATTGGGACCCTTTCATTAATATTGGAGGGTGGCTTTTGTTTAAATCTTTATGGAACTCTTTATGTACCGAGCATGACTCGAAACTTAATATCTGTATCTAAACTAATTATTGATGACTTTATATTTACGTTTGGATACAATAAAGTATATATTAGTTTAAATTCCCGTGTTGTTGGTAATGGTTGTCTTGAGGGAAACCTCTTTAAATTATGTTTAGATAATCATTTTTCGGAATCTTTATTATCATTTAACGTTAATGAGAATGTGAATCAAAATAAGAGAAAACAAGATCCGAAAACCTCATCAAAATTATGGCACCAATGTTTAGGCCATATTTCACGAGACATAATGACTAGGACTTGAGAAAGATTACTAGTTCTACTAAATTTGATTTCTCAGATTTTGAAAAATGTGTAGAATGCATAAAGGGAAAAATGACCAAAGGAAATAAGAAAGGTGTCACACGAAGTACCGGATTATTAGAACTAATCCATACCGACATATGTAGACCTTTTCCTTCGGGCATTGGTGGTCATAAATCATTCATTACCTTCATTGACGATTACTCACGTTACATGTACTTGTTCTTAATTAATGAAAAAATCTGAATCACTTGATATGTTTAAAAAAAATTTTTATAAGCGGGAATGTTGAAAAACCAACTTCGACTCGTTAAATTAAAGTGGTGAGATCGGATAGGTGAGGTTATTATTATGGTAGACATACGGATGTTGGTCAAGCTCCCGGATCTTTCTTTGACTTTTGTAAAGATCATTGTTATCACCATTAGTTTAGATTATTATTTAGTTTAATAGCTAAACCCAAACCACTCTCTCAATTATATGTTTTTACTTGCTTTCATAAAATACAAAAATACAAAAAGAATCTTCCCTCACCCTTAGAATTCTGTTAGACCATGATCAAGCCTTCCCAACCTATTCCTCGAGTGAACGATAAACAACCCCGAATCTTGCCCATACTACATTACAACGATTAGGTGCACTGCCTAGGGAGTTGTAAAACTTCTCGTGTAGAAGTCCTACGATGACCGCACATCATATACAATCCTCAATCACAAAAACTAGACTTAAAAACCATTAGTTTCTTTTTCATTGGGTACCCAGAACGATCAAAGGGTTACCGATTTTATTGCCCATCTCATAGTACTAGAATTGTTGAGACACGCCATGTAGAGTTTCTTGAAAATGCTAACAACAGTGGGAGCGGTTCATTTAGAAGAATTGAACTACAAGAGGCTCAGGATAAGACACCTATAATTCATGTGCCTATCTCGATTAGCACGCCACTTAACACCTCAAATGATCACTTAATTGTTCAAGATCATCCAAATAATGTTGAGGAAAATGAACCTAACCCTGAAATTAATGTTGAACCATAAGAAACTTAACAGCCGTTGTGCAGGTCGCAACGAAATAGGCAGCCCACAAACTTTGACGATTACTATACCTATTTGAATAAGGCCGGTTTTGACTTAGGGAAATGCAATGATCCTAAATTCTTTAAGGATGACATTACTTGTGACCAATCAGCTCATTGGAGGGAAGTAATGGAAGATGAGCTAAATTCAATGAGCAAAAACAATGTTTGGGAGCTTGCTGAATTACCAAAGGGTGCGGAACCCGTTGGATGCAAGTGGGTCTTCACGATTAAACTTGACCCAAATGGAAATATTGAGCGATACAAAGCTCGTTTAGTTGCGAAAGGGTATACTCAAAAGGAGGGCGTTGATTATAAAGAAACATTTTCTCCTGTATCGAGAAAAGATTCCCTAAGGATCGTAATGGCCCTTGTAGCTCATTTTGACTTAGAGTTACATCAAATGGACGTCAAAATCGCATTTCTTAATGGAGATTTACATGAAGATGTGTACATGGCCCAACCATAAGGTTTTAAATCTAAAAGCCAAGAACATCTAGTTTGTAAACTCAAGAAATCTATTTATAGGCTTAAGCAAGCATCTCGTCAATGGTACTTAAAATTCGATGAAGTGATGAAGAAACATAACTTCATCAAGAATCAGGTAGATCAGTGCGTATACCTCAAGATGAGTGGGAGCAACTTTATTATACTTGTGCTTTATGTGGATGACATCCTTATAGCAAGTAATAGTATTGATTTTTTTCATGAGTCAAAACACGTTTTCTATTCTGACAACTGTGGACATGAAAGATCTTTGTGATGGCTTAGTTTGTTATTAGAATTGGAATTTCCACCGAGATCGAGCCAATAGGAAATTAAGATATCTCAAAAGGCATATATTGAACGCTGTACTCAATAGGTTTCAATATTGTAGACAACAATTGGCTCTCCCACCAATCGTACCTGTTGGTACACTACAGTCCGCGCGGCAGGTTTTGTAAGGTGCTTATCAATGTCGGCGAAAAATATGTTATGAGTGCTCGAATATGTAGGAATGATGCAAATTCCTTATGCTTTCGTAGTTGGAAGCTTAACGTATGCTCAAGATTGTGGACTCGAACCCGATATCGTTTATATTTGTGGCATGTTAGGATCAGATGTTCAATCTAATCCTGGTACCTACTACACTAGTTAGCTTGCTAAGAAAGTATTGCTGATATTTACAAGGAACCAAATAGTACACACTAACTGATTACAGATCCGACAACCTTGAAGATTATTCGGTATACTCAGATTCAGACTTTGCGGGATATGCAAAGCCACTAGTAGATCATACTTTGGATATATTTTTCTTGCGTCAGGGGGTCCTCTATTTCTTGGAAGAAAAGTGTATAAAAAACAAGTGCTAACAACCATCAACAATGATGGCTGAATACGTCTCAGTTTATAATGCGACTGCAATGTTGTGGAGAAATTTGATCACTGGATCAAAAACTTTTAACACCATTTCAGGCCATTTTCCATTACAAGATTTACTGCGGATAATAGCGCAGCGTTGAGCTTTCTCGAATATAATAGTTCAACTTGAGCGTGGGATTATACCTCGATACATAGTACTTCTTCTGTGGTTGAAAGAGTGGAGGAACAACGTATAAGTATCGAGCACATTAGAACTCATGAAATGCTTGCGGATCCGCTAACTAAAGGTCTACCACCCAAAGTATTTCAAGGCCATGTTGCCAAAATGGGTTTTCGTCAATACCTTACATAATGTTGTAGTTAGTGCACTATTTCATGATAACGTTTAACTTCAAAACAAGCGCTTTAAGATAATATCCTTCACTATGATGTCTAGTTTGTCTATACTTACTTTAAACTGTGTACACTTATGTTTCATTATAGACAAACGTATTTGTACCACATTATTTCATTGTCATTTTGGATTAATGAATTCATGTATGTAGGATCGTTTAATTCATAACACGGTGCTGATTCTTGTGATTGGGCTAGTTTCTAGAGAGAGAAACACATAGAGAGATTTTCTAGAGAGAGAAAGTGTATGTGTTAAAGTGAAAATGATTATTGACTAGCTTGCCTCTTCCAAAGTTGGAAGAGGCTTATATAGTTTTTATAAAATACCGGGTATTAGTACCCGACTTAAAACCGAAAGACATACGGATTTTTTTTTAAAAAAAAAAAAACTATTAAATACGGACTTTAGAACAATGAAATATACGGTGACCGGAGTCTTTACTCATGTCTAACATAATCTTCCCCCTTAGGAAGGTCACCCTTAAAAAAACACTAGACTTAAGCTTCTTACATGCTTGCGTCTTTGATTCTTCATTGTTAAATCTAGTATTGTTAGGTGTGAATCGTTATAGATAACAATTGCGCATGTTTCAACTTTGACATGTGTTTGTTTTTGATCATCGAGCTTTCTTGAGATCTATTCAGCTTAAAACTTAAAATCTACTGCATCATCTAGTAATTTATTGCCATCTTGTGCACTGTGAAGGAAGAATTTTTACAGAGTTTGCGGAAGATTTGGACACCTTATGAGATCTTTTCTAATTCAGTTAACATAAGTGTAGGTCGAGATATGTCTGAGCATTCGGGTTTATAGTAACTTGACATGAGATGGTGTACTGGAGTATCTCCATCTATCATGTCTCCATTTTAGAATGATTCCTGAGTAATGAAAGCAGTTAGCAATAAAGAAGAAAATGATTTGAAAGAAAAGAATCAGTCATAAGTGGTTAAGTATTGAAAATAGTTGTTGTAACACTTCGTTAGATTTGATTGGTTGTCAATGTTCAATAACTGTCAATTCTTATGCTGGAAACAAGTTTGATTCCACGTAGATCGCACCATACGTTTCTTTCAAGTGACCAAAGTTTGATTCTTGTAGAATTCGCGACAAGTCACTACGCATAGAGCTTGTTTGATGTAGGATCTAGCATAGGATTTCAGATCTTCATAGTGAATTCCATTCGTATCACTCGATGTATATCTGTTAGGGCAATATCACTAAGGTAAGGCCGTTAGTGACCTCTTAAGATAACCTTGTTTCCACAGTGTGTGAAAGACAAGATAAATGGAAAACGTAGGTCCTAACGAGATTAATTGATGAATCGTTGGGCCTCTAGACTCGAAAGTGACTCTTTGATATTATGTGATCGGAATGTTGGCGGGAGTGACTGCCACCTTTTCAATACCAACTTTTACTCAGAGGGAGAGTGACAGTATATTGCATGTTTAGTCTCGTGACAAATGAGTCACGTTTCTTTCAAGAGAACTCGAATGGCTGGGAAGGGTTGTGCATTTGCATCATGGGTCATGATGTCGTCTTCAATGTCAGCAATCAACTTTGTGATCTGACAGGATATGTATTGACCGGTTTCTGCCTTAGAGTGTGTGGAGGCTTCTTTCTATTACACCCTTTATTAGGTATAATACTTTTTCATTCCTCGACCCCTTTCGTGGGCTAGACCGAGGACTTTCATAGACTTAGCACCTTGTTGGGTATTTTCCAGTACCTTGCTCCATCTCAGTCGGCACTATTCCTTGTTCTCACATTTACTCATTTTATGTCTACTCTAGAAACGGACTCTGTCTAACTAGTGGATTGTCCCTGAGGATTAGATTCCTCTCCATGTTGTAGGAAGGATTCATCGTGGAACTGATGTACTTCTCACCTGTGCATCCTTACGTAACTTTCGATAAAAGTAAATACTATGTCAGTCTTTTGTATCAGTTCTACTTGCCATAAAATCACTGTTGAAAACTCTATCGCAGTGGTACTTATGTTATAAACTATCAAAGTGTTTGTTTACCATGTTGTTTATTGCATTTCAGTGAAAAGTCCCCCTTAACATGTGCATCGGTATTCGAAACTTGTTTAGCAACATTAGGGGTGTGAGGGTGCAATACACTTGAGAACCTGTGTATGATCATTTTTAGTTACATTGCTGTGTATGAGGAAGCATTCTTTAAGCCCTCCTCAAATTTTTGAGGGGTATGTGATTCGATCAGATTATCGCAAGTAATTTTGACAGATTTTTTCTGTTGAAAGACTCAAAACCTGAGATTTGTTTTAAGTTTATGACATAACTCATGAAAGATTCATACCTGACACGCATAGACAATCGAAATTCCATACTACTTAGAATGTACAAGATGTATGTGTTGCATTACCAGATTGATATTGATTTCTAGTGAATCATTCATTCTCTTGATTAGTTGGGGTTGCCAAGTATGTCTCTGAGTCTTCCATAATGATGCATTTGGAGATTTCTGATCTTTAACTTTCTCCCAAATATCTCGGGATCGACGTGTAGGTTTTTGTAAGTGGAGGGTGGTGGTTTGCAGTTGCTTCATACATTTAAATTTGAACAAACACTCTCCCCCTCAATCGAATGACCCGTTTTTTCTTTTCTATTGAAAGAGCTGTAGTCATTGATTGAGTGTCAAATTGTCCGGATTGATTTTCAAACAACACTTTTACCACCGTGGTTAACACAAATAATTTTGAAGAATCAATTAAGAAAAATTATTTGGTTATCAAACAGGAAGACTTCTCTTCCGAATTAAGAAAAATGCACTGAAACGTACATTAATCCCAAATTGCATGGATATAAAGTAATCCATGCCCGAGTAAAATTAATTACCCGTTGTTAGGAACAGTTGTCTTTCAGACGACAATCTTTCCTTCAAATGAGAACCGGGTTGCAATTTGAAGTAATTGCAAACCATTTTGTAATTCCAAATGACTTAAAATATTTACCAAGTCTATTTTTATGTACTTATGTACAAAGGATACAAGAGGACACTTCATTTACTCATCCTCTCCTTCTTGAAGGCGTTTGAGGGTTTCAGGGGTTAAACTCTTCATCCCAAGTCGTGGGAGTAGAAATTCGAAACGCTCTCTTGGTAAAGCTTTTGTGAGGATATCTGCCAGTTGATAGTTTGTTTCCACGAAGTAGAGTTCAACCACTCCATTTTCCACTTGCTCTCGAATGAAATGGTGTCGTATGTCGATGTGCTTAGATCGTGAGTGCTGGACATTGTTGCAGCTTAGAGCAATGGCACTTTTGTTATCACAGTACAGAGGAATCTTATTGAACAGAAAGCCGTAGTCTTTTAGCTGAGATCTCATCCAAAGGATTTGAGCACAGCATCCAGACATTGCAATGTATTCCGCCTCTGTTGTTGAGATGGCCGTGCTTCTTTGCTTCTTTGATGACCAGCTAACCAATCTATCTCCAAGAAACTGAGCACTTCCCGACGTACTTCTTCTCGAATCCTGACATCCCGCATGATCCGCATCTGCATAAGCTGTTAGTGACATAGCATTGTCCTTCGGATACCAAAGACCCATGTTAATGGTTCCTTTTAGGTACCGAAAGATACGTTTGATTGCTTCAAGGTGCTTTTTGGTAGGCTTAGCCTGATATCTAGCACACATGCACACAGCGAATACAAGGTCGGGTCTACTGGAAGTGAGGTACATAAGGGAGCCAACCATTCCTCTAAATCAAGTTTGGTCAACTGGAATCCCTAATAGATCCTCGTTCAGTTTTAATCGATCCACCATAGGTGTATCAACGGGGTCTGTAAGATCCATTCCATATTTCTTTAAGGTTTCGAGGGCATATTTTGCTTGGTTAATGAAGATGCCTCCGGGACTTTGAGAAATTTGTAAGCCTAAGAAAAACGTCATTTGTCCCATCATCGACATTTGAAATTTAGAGCTCATCTCTTTTGAAAATATGTTACACGCATTATGATCAGTTGAGGCAAAAATGATATCATCTACGTATATTTGAACGAGAAGGATATGTTTGCCTGATTTGCGTGTGAATAACGTAGGATCCACGGCACCCTTGAAGAAATTGTTGGCCAAAAGGAACTTTGATAGTGTGTTATACCACGCCCTTGGAGCCTGCTTTAACCCATAAAGAGCCTTCTTCAAACGATAGACGTGAGTAGGGTAATCAGGGTCCTCAAAGCCTTCTGGTTGACTGGCAAATACTTCTTCTTGTAGATTACCATTCAAAAAAGCAGTTTTGACATCCATCTGATAGATGATCATATTTTTGCTGGCCGCATTGGCAATGAATATTCTGATGGCTTCTATTCTATCCGTGCAACGGGTGCAAACGATTCTTCAAAATCAATACCCTCCTCTTGACGATATCCCTTTGCTACTAACCGAGCTTTGTCTTTCAGAACATCACCATACTCATCAAGCATGACTTTGTAAATCCACTTGAGACCAATAACCATTACATAGTCTGGGCGTGGTACTAGTTCCCATACTTTAAGTCGATCAAATTCGTAAATTTTGTCTTGCATAGATTTAAACCATCTATCTCCATTCACGGCCATTTTGAAGTTCTTTGGTTTGACTTTTGACAGTACGGTATGGTAACAACACCACAAAGCATCAGAAGCTAACTGATTTTTGGTGGATAATACCTGATGAAAGATTAACCAACGATATTATCAAGAGGGTGATCTTTGTCTATTTTCTGAATGATCCGTGTTTAATTCACTTTTGTTGGTTCAGCTTAACTAACAACCCTGATGTTTGACTGTGCAAAACTAGGTTCTCCAGCAAAGTGTAACTAGGGATGAAGGTCAGCTTGAGTAATTGAGGTGTCTTCGATAGTTGGTCCAGCTGTAACACTTTGAGGAAAGACTGGAGGATGCACTTGTGAGGATGACAGTGAATGACTTGTAGAAGGTGCATCTTGAGCAATCGTTGTAGAAACAGATGTATTCGTAGATACCTTGGCGCGTTAAAACAACAGCCTATCCATAAGGTACTGTTCACTATCTGTAGATTGCCGCAAATATTCATCACCATCGGTTGGAATAAAATCTCCAGATCTTTATCTGTCGGTGGAATGTTTGTAGTTGCAAGGACATGATGATGGGGCGAGCCCAAAATTGGAGCTTGTCCAGGTCATCAGGGAAAGCTCGGTCCTGAACTGGATCCTCCCTTAGGGTAATTAGTAGCAAGGAAGATATCTTGCATGTGCTCAGGGTTTGGTCCAGCAAGAGCCACATGACTTTGTTTAGAGTTTGAACCAACCTGGTATTCATCAAGTTCAATGGTTCATTCCTTCAGAGCCACTGTTTTTAGAAGCATCCTAACCTTGTTCGTCACCAACATTTAGAATTTCAGTATCAGTCTCACTGTTTATCTTTTCTGAATTACCACCAGATTCAGCATCTGCATGAGATAGAGTTTCACGAACCATCTTTGTGGATGTAGCATCCTCAGGATGTACAGAAGGTCCAATAGTTTCATCCTGAGATGCTATAATCCACCTCTTAACTTCAACTACTGGGAGTTTTCTGGTGGTCTATGGAGCAGGTTCACGAATAAGCCAACTGTAACATGTACTTGACCATATACCTGAGAAACTTCCAAGCTCATTTGAGTACCTTGTTATAGATTGTACTCATAATCATCCATATGAGGTTCAGGAGCTGGTTGAACTTCATCTTCATCAACCAGTTTGAAGGAACTCTTCTCCTTGTGAATGTTATTCTGTTTTAACCACTGGAGGTGACTCGAATGGGTGAGTGGGGCTGGTGAGGGATTCTGAGTCTGCAGGAGTGACAGTAAGGCCTTCCGAAGAAATCACACTCTGCATATGCAGTCTCATCGACTTAAAGATATAATAACCAAACCCCATCTTTGCATCATGATCAGAGTATTCCCAGAATAGCTGAATATAGAATAGAAAGTACATTGCTGATGTAGTTTTAATTGCCCTAACAACGAAAATCCAACTGAAATGCGGAAGATAGGATTCATTTGCAACTTCTGTAGATCCAAGAGAAGGTTTCCCTTTCTAATTTGTAACCACTCCGAGCAATGAAGGATCTGTTCATCTCTTCTTTTTCACATTCGATCGTTTCATACACATTGAGAGCCAAGTTAACCGTGTTGATCACATTAGATTCACTATTCTCCCCTTCAAAAATTGCATATGTGATTGCCATTTTTGATCTAGTGAATTAGGATACCCGCTGATCTACGTTGATCCACTTAACGACTGAAACTTGTTGATGAGAATGATCTGACAAGAAGATTTCTCCTTACAGTTGAAGATAAAGCACTGGAAGCTACACCTTTCTTCTCTTTAAGGAACGGGGGCCTGAAAGAGCCCTGCAACGTCTTTGTGGACATTTTAGAAACAGGTTTGAACGGATTTTGAGATCAAACGTCTTTGAAAAATGAAGACCGAGGCTTGAACAGTGTGATCAACAGCATTTGATAAAAACGAGGGGCTTGAAACGAGTTTTGTCCAAACATCATTAAAGGCTCGGCCTAAAGATGCGTACAGAGCCATTCATTTCTTCCTAAACGAGTTTTGAACAGCTTGATTCCAGATATAAACCGAAGGATTTTCTTACCACTGCATTTGAAAACAGTCGAATTTGGAGGTTTGAAACTTCGGATCCCAATTTGTGTTTGAGGTCCGTTGGTTAGTCTTTTTTGATAGAACCATTGGCCCACAGAAGCTTAGTAAAGGGCACAGTTCGCCTAAGGAAAATTTCTTCCTGTGTTCTCCATGACAACCACGAATTAAAGTTTCCTATGGCACTTTCTTCCTGTGATCTCCATTGGATAACCAACATTAAGCAAAAGAGTTTCCCGTTGCCTTTCCAAACCTGCTTGGATCTTCTTCAATCAACTGTTATCAGATAGTTTTGCCTTTTAGGTTTCCAGATCTGCTTGGTCTTGTTTAAACTGTATCATCACATTTGCCTTTTGTTTCCAGATCAGCTTCCCGTTATTCAAGACAATTTTAAACGTGGGGGTACGCATTCACAGGAGCTCAAAAGATTAACAAAACACACATTTCAATGATTTTGCAGAGTTTCAACATTTGTTCACGTTTTGCAGCACGAAGATTCAGAATTCGTATTAATTACAACACGCTTAGAGCTAATGCTGAGAATCAACCCGATTCACACTATTGTCCATACTGACTTATTTGTCCTAAGGGTGGACTTCTACTGTCTTCTTATGCTCAGTCTTAGCACGTGAATCCTATTTTTTTTTGTAATTGCCCTCTAGGCTTTGATCCGCTGCTTCAGTGGAAGTGTTTACACTCCTGTGAGAATTAATCACAGGCTTAGTTTGTTGAACCTTTCGGTGCACTTTCGTGTTTCTGTGTGTGCTAATGAGGTTCCTTGGTGCATCACTACAAAAGTAACTTCTTTTTCCTAGTAACAGGTAGATGGGAGCCTTGTTTCCCAACCCTCTTTCCATTGAAACTTTTTGGGCAAGTGCCAATCACACATTCTAACAATTCCTGAGATAACTTAGTGTATTGGCAAGCATAGTTAAGTGAACTATCTAGTGGTTTAACTACTCTAGCTTCCTCTACAATCTCCCTAACCGTTTTTCTACACTCTCCTTAAGATGTTTGACATAGTTTAAATGAGCACCCCTATTGTTCTTAAGGGGATGAGGGATGGGTTTAACGTCAATGGCATACATGCCAGGAGCAAGAACTTTTGGTTTGACATAGTCACTAGTAAAACAAGGCTCTTTGCTTCGCAATTGAGCTTTTAGACTCTCAATCTCATTCACAGGTAGATGTCTTCCACGCTTGGTGAACACGCCCTCCTTAATTGGGTGGAGTCATACAATTCCTTGTAATGTTGTTTGACCTTTTCTAGCTCTACTCTATAGCAATCATTTTGTTCTACAAGAGCAGTGACATCTATAGCATTATAAGGCACACGACTTCTGTCATTCACATTAGCGACTCGATCTTTCAAGTGTCTAATCACGTTATCTTTTTCTTGAATCGGATGTTCGAAGATTCTTGGAGGTTCTTAAAATATTTAAAATCGAGAGCTACCTGTGAAGCTTGTGAATTTTTTTTAATTATCAAAACTTTCTCGAAGATGTTGAATACTTTAATTTCAAATTTTAGGCCATTCGCATTTCAAGTTTTGAAATAGAGATTTGACATCTCCATGAACTTTAGACATATAGCTTCAAGATCTAGACAACGTGTATTTTTTCCACATCATACAGCATTGAGTTTTTCCCCCACAAACAATTAACAATAGATTCCACATTATCAATGAGAAGGGTTTTTCGTTTCAATTTCATTCAAGCACATTGCTTGTCTACAATATTCTTGCACACTTTCGTTTTTCATTTTGACAAAAATTTCTTCCATTACTTTAACTTCCTTAACAAAGGGCTGTTTGAACTCCAACAAAGTGTTCTTTAAGATTTTGAAAATGGAATAACTTCAGTAAGGTAACATCTTTTTGTTTGCCATCAAAACTCTTTCCCTTCGCCCCACTGTAAGACAGGATGGTGTGAGTCTAGTTTTGCAAGTTTTGTCAAATTCGTAAAAAAGGTTGTTGTGAGTACAATAAAGATTAATCTTCACCTACTTAGTTGAAGAATTCTGGGGACAAGCTTGACAGGAGTATTGGGTGGATAACACTGTCAATGCTGATATTTAGTTTGGTGCTAAAGGTCACAGCCATTTTCCTGTTGTTGTTATCTAATGGAACAAATATCTGTTCTGAGGTCAGATTTTTTGGGGACAAAGGATCAAGAAAGTTCTACCTTCGAGTAATCTGGGGGGGGGCAATCCCTAACTTTTATTTTCCACACATTGAGGGCTTTTCATTATCCTCAAGCATTCGTTCTATTACTCAGATACCACGAGTATCCTCTGAGCATGTACAACAGGGCGTAGCATGATTGACCATACTAATACAAGACCCATTATAGAGGGCAGTGAACTTGCTTTGCACGGGTGAGACATAAGAGGAATTTGTAGCCTATCGCTACTGTTCTTTTCATCATAAAAGATATTTGTTTCATATCATTTAAACCTTGAACAGACTGATCTTGTTTGGATAATCTATCATCAACCTTTTCTTTTAGCCTTTTAATTCTAAAAAAACTCTTCAAGGAATTTGTCTTCTTTTTGTTTAAAATCCTTTTTCAAAATGATCGCTTCTTCCCTCATTATCTTATGATGGTTAAGGGTAGAACGAAGTTGCAATTGTGCAGAATGAAGTTCCGATTTTAAAGAAGTTTCTTTTCGATTTCGGTCAGAGATAATTATTCTCATTTATTCATCAATCTTTTCATCGGTTCTCAGTTCAGTAATTCCAACTTAGCCCGTTTGTCATACAACCCCGACCAGTTCTTATATCTCGCATTCAAAGTCAATGTGTCCCATTAACTACTTTAAACCTTCTAAACGCTAAAGCCGAGCCTCTTCGGGTCCTTAGTTTGTTGACATACTTTGGACACCTTGTTCATGCATTTCATCGAGAATTGACATCAAGCATCATTTTGTACATAATATACATTAATTACTTTTGTACAACATGTTACCTTACGTTGTCTTCCAACATACTGATCATACGGAATAATATTACTATCACTCGTAAAGTCCCGCATCAAGTCAACAACGGTAGTTGAGTTGTACATCGCTTTGCAATCTCGTGTTACTTCATGAAACTCATACCATATGAACTACAAAGTATCATGATCTTGTACCTCAAGTACGGAGTATATCGAGTCTATGATGACCCTCCGAGCTCATCGTAATGATCTTCAGATGAAAGATTTACCATGGAACATGGTCTGTGTTTGGAGCCTCATCAACATTCAAGTCGATATGCAGTCACATTGATCAGCTTCAAAGACATGGTCCACATTGAGTGCCAAATCATCCACATCGTCATCAAAATTGGTGAACATGTTCTCCTCAAGAAACAACAACTGCTCTTCATCCATACTGCAACCATTCTCAAGAGCAATCCATCAGCAGCATTCTTGTCTTTGAAGTAGTCTGAATCTGAGGACAGCTTTGGTTGTGGACATCCTCGTGCTATTTCCCGCCTCCCTTCAGATGTAGCACATAACTGGTTTAAAGCTTGACCTAGGATTCATGTTCCAACATCTGTTTCTGACCTCCAACATTCCCAGCTACAACATTTTCTCTTGCATTGTTCCTCTGAAATGGTCTTCCTTGATTATTCACATTGTATCTATCACGAACATCCTGAACAACAACTCTGTCATCTTGAACTGTAGCTTTGTTCCTTGCATTAGAAGACTTCTTGAGGAGGGCAAGTGTTTTGGTAGGCTTTTCAATCAAGTTATCCGTTGAAGTGCTTCCTGTGTCCATTTGACAGTTATCAACAAGTGATGGTTGATTGAGAATTTGTGGAGGACTCTATGATTGTGTTGGGATACTTCTGATTTATGCATTAGAACTAGTGCCAAGGGGTCTTCAATGGTGAATGAACGCTTTCCCATTATCATTCTGTTCTCATTTGCATGTACCATCATGTTGCTTCAAGTAGGGCATAAACAACTGTCAAAGTTAGACGTCGTTCAAACCTCAGTTTAGTTTTGACTTCATTAATGAATCTACTCCATTCGGAGAAACAGTTGTTCACAACTTAGAGTTAAACTGCATTCTGACATGGTCATCTTGATGTTTCTCATGTCGTTAATGAGCTTCGAAAACCTAACATAGTAAACATGAATGGTCTCTCCTTTGATTTGACAGAAGCGTTCAAATTCATCGTATAATTGTGATTCCCTGTCATCCTTTGTTAACTCAGAACCTTCAAATCATCTCACATGTCCCCAAATGTCTTGGCGTCAGATATATTGGTTTGATGAGATGGTGTAGAGTCTTTTGGTATACCTTGAAGTAAGATATTCCTAGCACGTAATGTCAGCTTTATTAATTACCTTTCCTTTTCTTCAACAAAAGGTCTGTAAAAGACTCAAGCACGTTCTGGACCTATTAAAAGTGCACCTCAAGTTTCTTCAGGCATCTTCAGCAGGAGTTTTGTATGAACGATCCATTTTGAAAATAGGTATGGACCTTCATAAGACGATTTCATTAATGTTCTCTATTCCCATGTATTTTTTCCCAGACAATACAGACGAATGCGTTGTTGCCAAGATTTAAAGTCTGTTCTGTCAAGCATTGGTGGGCGGGTATCGGAACTGGCATACTGGATATCTTCGACATATTAGACGTCTTGATGTATTGGTTATGAATGCAATTAACGTTCACGGGATTTTACAAGTCTAAGATTTAAACCGATAAAAGTTACGGGATTTTAACAAAATCACTAGAAAAACCGTGAATGAATAATTTGGTTGTGATATTTGGTTTGTTGATGTTTGTTTGAAATTAAACGGCGTGGATTATGAACAAAATAGAATATTTAACATCCCTATTACCAAAATATAAATTTTGTGTGTAAAAAATAAGCTAAAAAGGCTAAAGAAAAAATTATATTTTACTTAATTTTTTCCTCCAAAAAGTGTCGCTAAAAAGGTATTGACCGAAAAAATTTTTACCCCATTACCAAATTTTGAATATTGATGTAAAAATAAGTTAAAAGGCTATAGAAAAAAAGATTACAAAATACTTAATTTTTTCGTCAAAAAGTTCGCTAAAAGGGTGTCGTCCTGGATACTTTTTTTTTTTTTTTTAAATCAAAGCCCGCTGCGTATAGGTTTCTATCCAAACCGCGCCGTCTATCTGTTTTTTGGTCAACCCCCGTGATAAGCAAACCGCCCCTAACAGGCCAACTTTCGCCGCCAAGATTCTACTACAGGCAAACACCGAGGTTTTGAAGTAACTCGCTCCTAGTTTGTTAACTCGCTGGATCAATAAAATAATCAACTCGCCGTTTAGCAACTCGCCGTTTTAGCAACTCGCCGTTTTAGCAACTCGACCGTTACGCAAACCGCCGATTAGCAATCTACCGCCGTTTAGCAAACCGCCGTTTAGCAACTCGCCGTGAGCAACTCGCTGCCAATAAACTAAGCAACTCGCCGTGAGCAACTCGCTACTATCCTGTGTAAACCGCCGCGAACAAGCAACTCGCCACCAAATTTAACCAAACCGCCGCGAAATATAATTATTAAACTTAAACAACACTCGCCTTGACTTTTGGCAACTCGCCTTTGAACTATTTTTCTCCTAAATTTCCGATCTTGTCCCTACCCATTGTCAAACTCGCCATGAAGAACAAAATAAAATAAGCAAACCTCCACAATAACACTTGTATAACGAATTAACCAAAGAATCAAAGCCAAATTATCTTATCCAGCCACGAAAGTATGATACAAAACATACATATTAAGTGTGGAATATGAATTGTTAAACACACCTTAACTCGTATTTCTTTGAGAATCGTCCAATATGAAGCAACCCTCCACGAAGAACACTAAGCTTTAAAAGCTTATAATTCGAACTAGGGGCTTGTATTAGCCACGAAATTTGTAACACTCTAACCTTTTGATGTGTAGAACAAGTAGAGAACAAGATTAACAAACAAAAAATGCGCCCAAATCAAAAAAATCAGTACCTGAGGCTTTTTTTTCGCTTCAATATAACAGAATTTAAGCGTAATCAACTAAAATCATAAGGAAATCAATCACGAATTCAAACCCGCTCTGATACCAATTGTAGGATCGTTTATTTCATAACACGGGTGATGATTCGATGTGTGGTTGAGCTAGTTTCTAAGAAGAAACACTAGGAGAATATCCAGATAGAAAAATGTGTTTCTTAGTAAAAGGAATAATGACTAGCCTTGCCTCTTCCAAATGTTTGAAGAGGCATATATAGTACTTACAATAGTACCGGGTATTAGTACGCCGCTTAAACCGAAAATCATACTATTAAGCAATTCAAACTACGAGCTATAATAAACAGTAAAATACAAGGGGTGACCGAGTCTTTTTCTCATATCTAACACCCAAAAATATTAACGAATAATTTAATCTATACGATCTCTTATGTTTTAGGTGATGACAAACATGTAACTTGTAATACATAACGTAAAGTACGCAATTACTCGTATTACCAAATCATGCAATGCATACATGCAACAACAACACTCGGTGTCTCAAGTCCCTGCATCAACATCAGCTATTTGTTTGCACCCGAACGTAAATCAACATAAGGTATGTAACAAATAAATAAACTTGTAGGATGATCTAAAAAAAGATTTTTCCTTTTCTTTGATCATCCTACAAGTTTAATTTATTGTAACATACCTTATGAGATTTACGTCGGGTGCAAACAAATATCGATGTTGATTGCAGACTTGAGACACCGAGTGTTTGTTGATGCATTTATCAATTGTGATTTGAATTACGAGTAACTTGCGTACTTTCGTTATGTATTAAAAGTGTACATGTTTTTCATACCCAAAACATAAAGAGACGTATAGAGTAATATCGTAATATTTTTTGTGTTTAGATATGAAACAAGACTCGAGTCACCCCATGTATTTTACTGTATATTAAAAGCTCGTAGTTTAATAGTTAATATAATGATTTTCGTATTAAGCCGGGTACTAAAACCCCGTATATTTGTAAGTACTATAAAAAGCCTCATCCAACTTTGGAATAGGCAAGCTATTCATTATTCCTTTACAAGATACACTCTCTCTCTCTAGAATCTCTCTCTTGTGTTTCTCTCACTAGAAACTAGCTAAACCACTCGAATCATCACCCGTGTTATGAATTAAACGATCCTACAATTGGTACCAGAGCGGGTTTGAATTCGTGATTGATTCCTATGGTTGATTAAGCTTAAATTCGTGCTTATTTGTGAAGCAAAAAGCCCACGGCTGATTTTTGATTTTGGGCTCATTGTTTGTTAATCTTGTTCTCTACTTGTTCTATACATCAAAAGGTTAGAGTGTTACAAATTTCGTGGCTAATACAAGCCCCTAGTTCGAATTATAAGCTTTTAAAGCTTAGTGTTCTTCGTGGAGGGTTGCTTCATATTGGACGATTCTCAAAGAAATACGAGTTAAGGTGTGTTTAATCATCATATACACACTTAATATTGTATGTTGTAACCTACTTTCGTGGCTGGAAAGATCATATGGCTTGATTTTGGTTAATTCGTACAAGTGTTCTTCGTGGAGGTTTGCTTATTTTATTATTGTTCTTCACGGCGAGTTGACAAGGTAGGGACAAGATCCGGAAATTTAGGAAAAAGTCAAAGGCGAGTTGCCAAAAGTCAAAGGCGAGTTGCCAAAAGTCAAAGGCGAGTTGCTTAATTTTAATAATTATATTCGCGGCGGTTTGGTTAAATTTGGTGGCGAGTTGCTTGTTCGCGGCGGTTTACACAGGATAGTACGAATGCTCACAGGCGATGCTTAGTTTATTGGCACGAGTTGCTCACGCGAGTTGCTAAACGCGGTTTGCTAAACTCGGTTTTGCTCTAAACGCGGTTTGCTAAACGGCGAGTTGCTAAACGGCGAGTTGCTAAACGGCGAGTTGCTAAACGGCGAGTTGCTTATTTTATTGATCCAGCGAGTTAACAAAACTAGGCAGCGAGTTACTTCAAAACCACGCGTTTGACCTATAAGATCTTGCGGCGAGTTGGCCTGTTAGGCGCGTTTGCATTTCAACGCGGGTTGAACAAAACAGCTAGACGCGGTTGATAGAAACATATACGCGGCGCGGTTGATTTTAAAAAAAAAAAAAAGTAATCCCAGAACGACACCCCTTTTAGCGACACTTTTTTGGACGAAAAATTAAGTATTTGTAATCTTTTTTATAGCCTTTTTAACTTATTTTTACATCAAATTCAAATATGGATAATCGTGGTAAAAATTAATTTCGACAAAACCTTTTTAGCGACACCCATTTTGCGGGAAAAATTAAGTAAATATTAATTTTTCTTCAAGCCTTTTTAGCTTAGTTTTTACACCCAAATTTAGATTTTGGTAAGTAGGTAAAATATATTTTGTTCATGAATCCAACTGCGTCAATTTCAAACAAATCAACAAACCAAATATCACAACAATTATTCATTTACGAGTTTTCTATTGATATTTGTACAATCCCGGTAAACTTCCTTATCGGTTAAAATCTTAGACTTGTAAAATCCCGTGAACGTTAATTGCATTCATAACCAATACATCAAAGACGTCTAATATGTCAGAAGATATTTGGTATGCCGGTTCCGATACACGCCCACCAATGCTTGACAGAACAGACTTTGAATCTTGGCAACAACGCATTCCGTCTGGAATGTCTGGGAAAAAATAAATGGAGATACATATGAAATCCGATTACTGAAGGTCTAAAAAAAAAAATACATTTTCAAATGGAACGTTCATACAAACTCCCTGCAGGAAGATGCTGAAGAAACTGAGGGTGCACTTCAACTAGGTCCAGAACGAAGCTAGAGTCTTTATCAGACTTTCTGCTGAAGAAAGAAATTATAAAGCTACATCGTGCACGAATATCTTACTTCATGGTATACAATTAGACATCTACACACGTCTCAACCATTATACTGACGCCAAAGACATTTGGGACAAGTGAAGATGATTCTGGAGGTTCTGAGTTAACAAAAGGATGACCAGGGAATCACAATTAACGATGATTTGAACGCTTCTTCAAATCAAAGAGGACCATTCATGTTTTACTATTTAGGTTTTTCGAAGCTCATTAACGACATGAGACACACAAGATGACCATGTCCAGAATGCAGTTTTTTGATAACTCTAAGTTTGTGAACAACATGTTACCCGAATGGAGTAGATTCATTATCTGAAGTCAAACTAAAACAAGTTTGAAATAAAAAAAGAAAAATGAATTAAGGAAAAAAAAAGAGTCTAACATTGATCCATTGTAACCTACTTGTAAGCAACATGAGGTACATGCAAATGAGAACAGAAGATAATGGAAAGGTTCCATTCACCTATTGATGACCCCTTGGCACTAGTGTCTAATGCATCAAATCAGAAGTATCCAACACAATCATCCGAGTCTCCACAATTCTCAAATCAACCATCACATGTTGATAACTGTCAAATGGACACAGGAAGCACTTCAACGGATAACTTGATTGAAAGCCTAACCAACACACTTGCCCTCCTCAGAACGTCTTCTTATGCAAGGACAAGCTACAGTCAAGAAGACAGAGTTGTATTGTTCAGGAATGTCGTAGAATAGATACAATGTGAATAAGCAGGAAGTACCATTTCAGAGGGAAAAAAAAACTAAAAATGCAAAGAAAATGTGTAGCGGGAATGTTGGAGGTCAGAACAGAGTTGAAACAGAATCCTTGTCAGCAAACCATTATGTTGCTCACACCGCAAAGGAAAACGGGCACATAGCACGAAAAGTCCACACCACAGCGCCTCAGGATTCAGACTACTTCAAAGACAAGATGCTGCTGATGAATGCTCATGAGAATGGTGTTGTACTGGATGAAACAGGTTGTGTTTTCTTGTCAGGAGAACAGTTCACTAATTTTGATGAAGATGGTGGATTATTTTGGCACTCAATGTGGACCATGTCTTGAAGCTGATCAATGTGATTCATTCGACTCGATGTTGATGAGGCTTCCACAACAACAGACCCATGTTCATGGAATATCTTTCATCTGAGATTCCAATCTACGATGGAAGCCGGGTCTCCATATGACTCGAATACTCCGTTTGAGGTACAAGATCATGATACCTTTGTAGATCATATGGATGAGTATCATGAAGTACACGAGATGCAAAGCGATGTACAACACAACAACGTTGTTGACTCTGATGCTGACTATACGAGTGATAGTAAATATTCGTATGATCAGTATGAGGGAAGACCACGAAGTAACAGTTGTACACAGTTAATGTATCTTCTGTACGAAATGATGCATTGATGTCAATTCTCGATGAAATGCATGAACAGGGTGTCCAAAGTATGTCAACCCCTAAACAGTTAAAGTATTAATGACACATGAACTCTGGAACTTGCGAGATATAAGGAACTGGGTCGGGGAAATGAACAACGGGCTAAGTTTTTGAATTAACTGATAGAGAACGAAGATGGATGAAGCAATGAGAGATAATTATCTCTGACCGAAATCGAAAAGAAACTTCTTTAAAATCGGAACTTCATTCTGCACAATTGCAACTTCGTTCTACCCTTAACCATCATAAGATAATGAGGGAAGAAGCGATCATTTTGAAAAAGATTTAAAACAAAAAAGAAGCAAAATTCCGTGAAGAATATTTAAGACATTAAAAGGCTAAAAGATAAAGGTTGAAGATAAATTATACAAACAAGATCAGTCTGTCAAACGGTTCACATGATATGTAAACAAATCCATTTCATGATGAAAGAACAAGGTAAGCATAGGCAACAAAAATGCCCTTATGTCCCTCACCCTAGCAAAGCAAGTTCAACCTGCCCTCTATAATGGTCATGTATTAGTCATGTCCAATCATGCACGCCCTGTTGTACATGACTCAGAGGATACTCGTGAGATATCTGAGATAACTAGGAAAAGAATGCTTGAGAAAATGAAAAGCCCTCAATGTGTGGAAAATAAAGTTAGGATTGCCCCCCCAGATTACTCGAAGGAGAACTTTCTTGCAACCTTTGCTCCCCAAAGAAAAAAAAAGCTGAAAAAAACCCCCCCCCCAGAACAGATAGTTTTGGTCTCATGAGCTTAACAACAGGAAAAAGGCTGAGACCTTAGCTCCAAAACCAATTTCAGCATTGACAGTGTATCCACCCAATACTCCTGTCAAGCTTGTCCCCAGAATTCTTCCAACTAAAAGTCAGGTGAAGATTAATCTTTATGTACTCACACAACTTTTTACGGAATTTGACAAAACTTGCAAAACTAGAATCACACCATCAGGTCTTACAGAGGGGGAAAGAGGTTTTGAGCAAACAAAAAGATGTTACCTTACTGAAGTTATTCCATTTTTCAAAACTCTTAAAGAACACTTTGTTGGAGTTCAAACAGCCCTTGTTAAGGAAGTTAAAGTAATGGAAGAAATTTTTGATCAAATGAATAACGAAGTGGACAAGAATACTGTAGACAAGCAATGTGCTGAAATTGAAAAGAAAAACCTTCTCATTGAAAATGAGAATCTGATTGTTAATTGTTTGTCGACTCAACTGCTGTATGATGTGGAAAAATCACGTTGTCTAATCTGAAGCGATATGTCTAAAGTTTCATGATGAAGTCAAAACTTATTTCAAAACTTGAATGGAATGCCCAAATTTGCAAGTTAAAGTAACAACATCTTCGAAGAAAGTTTTGATAATAAAAATTCACAAGCTTCACAGGAAGCTCCTGATTTTAACTCATTCTTTAAGATCAAGAATCTCGAACATCAATTTAAGGAAAAAGACAACGTGATTAGACACTTGAAAGATCGAGTCGCTAATGTGAATGACAGAAGTCGTGTGCCCTTATAATGCTATAGATTCACTGCTCTTTTAAGAAGCAAAATGATTGCTATAGAGTAATGAGCTAGAAAAGGTCAAACAACATTACAAGGAATTGTATGACTCAATTAAGAGCGCGCGTGTTCACACAAGTGAAAAGACATCTACCATGTTGAATGAGATTGAGAGTCTAAAAGCTCAATTGCGAAGCAAAGAGCCTTGTTTTACTAGTGACTATGTCAAACCAAAAGTTCTTGCTCCTGGCATGTATGCAATTGACTTAAACCCATCCCTCCATCCCCTTAAGAACAATAGGGGTGCTCATTTAAACTATGTCAAACATCTTAAGGAGAGTGTAGAAACGGTTAGGGAGATTGTAGAGGAAGCTAGAGTAGTTAAACCACTAGATAGTTCACTTAACTATGCTTGCCAATACACTAAGTTATCTCAGGAATTGTTAGAATGTGTGAGATGGCACTGCCCAAAAAAGTTCTATGAAAGAGATAACTAGGGCTCCCTCTACCCACTGCGTTACTAGGAAAAAGCAAGTTACTTTTAGTGATGCACCAGGAAACCTCATCTAGCAACACACATGAAACACGAAGTGCAACAAAGGATTCAACAACTAATGTCCATGTGATTCATGTTCACAGAGTAACACTTCCACTTAACAAGCGGATCACAGCCTAAAGGCAATACAAAAAAAATAGGATCCCGCCTGCAAAGAACTGAGGAATAAAAGAAAGTAGAAGTCCACGCCTAGGACAAAAAAGATCAGTATGACAAAAGTGAATCGGGTTGAATCTAGCATTAGCTCTAAGCGTGTTGTAATTAATTCGAACTCTGAAACTGTGTGCAAAACAGTAACAAATGTTTAAAACTCTGCAAAGTCAATGAAATGTTGTTGTTAATATTTTGAGCTCTGTGAATGCTACCCACTTTAAAAATTGTCTTTGAATAACGGGAAGCAGATCTGAAAACCAAAAAGGCAAACTGTCTGATAACAGTTTAAACAAGACCAAGCAGATCTGGAAACCAAAAGGCAAACTGTCTGATTACAGTTTGAACAAGACCAAGCAGGTTTGGAAAGCAACGGGAAAACTCTTTGCTAATGTTGGTTATCAATGGAGATCCCAGGAGAAGTCGCCTTTACCGGAACTTAATTGTGGTTATCAATGGAGACCCACAGAAGAAATTTGCCTTAGCGAACTGTGCCCCTTTACTAAGCTTTTCTGGCAATGAATCTATCCTAACAGCTAACCGAACAGGACCCCAACACAAATTGGGATCCGAAGTTCCAAACCCTCCAAATTCGACCTGTTTTCAAATGCGGTGTAACAGATCATCCTTCGGTATCTGGACTCAAGCTGTTCAAAACTCGATTTAGAGGAAGAAATGAATGGCTCCTGTACGCATCAGTTCAGGACCCGAGCCTATAATGATGTTTGGACAAAACTGTTCAAGCCTCGTTCTTTATCAAATGATGTTGATCACAGCTGTTCAAGCCTCGGTCTTCATTTCAAAAGACGTTTGATCAAAACAGTTCAAACCTCGTTCTTAAAATGTCACCAAAGACTCTGCTGCAACTCTTCAGGCCCCGTTCCTTAAAGAGAAGAAAGGTTACGCTCAGTGCGCTTTATCTTCAACAGAAGAGAAATCTTCTTGTTCTTGATCATTCTCATCAACAAGTTTCAGTCGTTAAGTGGATCAACGTGGATCAGCGGGTATCCTAATTCACTAGATCAAAAATGGCAATCACATATGCAATTTTTGAAGGGGAATATGAATCTAATGTATCAACACGTTAAACTTGGTCTCATCAACGTGTATAACGAGCGTAATGTGAAAAAGAGATGAACAGATCCCCCTCATTGCTCGAGTGGTTACAAATTAGATAGGGAAACCCTTCTCTTGGATCTACAGAAGTTGCCAAATGAATCCTATCTTCCGCATTCAAGTTGATATCTTTGTTAGGGCAATAACTAACATCAGTCAAATGTCCACCCCTTCTATCTATATTCACTATTCTGGAATACTCTGACTCATGATGCAAAACTGGGGTTTTAATCTTTCAAGCGATGAGCACTGGCTTACTCCTGAGTGCGATCTCTTCGAATGGCCTTAAAGGTCACTCCTGCAAGACTCCAGCTCACCCATTCGAGTCACCTCCAGCTGGTAAAACAGACATAACATTCACAAGGAGAAGAGTTCCTTCAAACTGGTTGATGAAGATGAAGTTCAACCAGCTCCTGAACCTCATATGGATGATTATGAGTACAATCTATAACAAGGTACTCAAATGAGCTTGGAAGTTTCTCAGGTATATGGTCAAGGTACGATGTTAAAGATTGGCTATTCGTGAACCTGCTCCATAGACCACCAGAAAACTCCCAGTAGTTGAAGTTAAGAGGTGGATTATAGCATCTCAGGATGAAACTATTGGACCTTCTGTACATCTGAGAGCCTACATGTCCACAAAGATGGTTCGTGAACCTATCTCATGCAAACTGAATCTGGTGGTAATTCAGAAAAAAGAACCATGAGACTGATACTGAAATTCCTAAATTTTGGTGACAACAAGGTTAGATGCTTCGTAAAAAACAGTGGCTCTGAAGAATGAACCATTAACTTTTGGTGGAAAGGGAAAATTACCAAAGGGGGGTTGGTTCAAACTCTAAACAAAGCCATGTGGCTCTTGCTTGACAAACCCCTGAGCACATGCAAAGAGATCTTCCTTGTGCTACTAATTACCCTAAGTTGAGGATCCAGGTCAGGACCCGAGCCTTTCATGATGACCCCTGGACAACTCAATTCAGGGCTCGCCCCATCGCCGGTCCTTGCAACTACATACATTCCACCAACAGATAAAGATCTGGAGATTTTATTCCAACCGATGTTCGATGAATACTTTGATCAATCTATAGATAGTGAACCAGTCCCTACGGCTACTATTGTTAACGCTTCAATTGTTTCTACAAATACATTTGTTTCTACAACGATTGCTCAAGATGCACCTTCTATAAGTCATTCACTGTCATCCTCACAAGTGCATCCTCCATTCTTTCCTCAAGGTGTTGCAACTGGACCAACTATCAAAGACACTTCAATTACTCAAGCTGACCTTCATCCCTCAGTTAACCCTGTTGCAGGAGAACCTAGTTTTGCACAGTCAACATCAGGGGATGTTAGTTTAGCTGAACCCAACCAAGTGAATCAACCACCGGATCATCTTAGAAAATGGACCAAGGATCACCCTCTTGATAATATCGTTGGTAATCCTTCTCGTCCGGTATCCACTAGAAAACAGTTAGCTTCCGATGCTTTGTGGTGCTGTTACCATACCGTACTGTCAAAAGTCGAACTAAAGAACTTCAAAATGGCCGTGAATGAAGATAGTTGGTTTAAAGCTATGCAAGACGAAATTCACGAATTTGATCAACTTAAAGTATGGAAACTAGTACCACGCCCGCCTTCAAGAAGGAGAGGATGAGTAAATGAAGTGTTCTCTTGTATCCTTTGTACATAAGTACATAAAAATAGATTTGGTAAATATTTTAAGTCATTTGGAATTACAAAATGATTTGCAATTACTTCAAATATGCAACCCGGTCTCATTGAAGGAAAGATTTGTCATCTGAAAGACAACTTTCCTAACAAGCGGGTAATTTAATTTTACTCGGCATGGATACTTTATATCCATGCAAATTTGGGTTAATGACGTTTCAGTGCATTTTATCCTTATTCGGAAGAGAAGTCTTCCTTTATGATAACCAAATAATTTTCTTAATTGAATTCTTCAAAATTATTTTGTGTTACAACACGGTGGTAAAAGTGTTGTTTGAAAATCAATCCGATAATATGACACTCAATCAATGGCTACAAGCTCTTCAAATAAAAACGGGTCATTCGCTTGAGGGGGAGAGTGTTATTCAAATTTAAAGTCTGGGTGCCGAATGGAAAATGTAACCGGTTCTCTGGTCGAGACAAAAGAAGCTAATAAGGAACCAAATCTTCCGACTCTCACTGCATCACTGATGTCCCTATCTAGTGTAACAAGACAAGATACAACATCAACACTTCCACCACCACCTAACCTACCACTACAAAAACCTACAGTCATCGAGATATTTAGAGAAAGATTAAAGTCTTGAAATCTGAAGCCATCATTAGGGGAAACTCAGAGATATGGCTACCAACTAATCAGAGAAGTGAATGATTAAGAACAATATCATCGGTAATGCCACAACATCTTGTAACATTCTAACTTGTCTGGAATTGAGTGTATGTGTCAGTGTATGAATCTTTCATGCGTGTTGTCATTAAACTAAAAAACGCATGTTTTTGAGTTTAATGAAAAAATCTTTCAAAATTACATATCTGACACTAACACATTCCCTCAACGATTAAGGGGGAGCATTAATATGTTCCATACACAGCTTGTAACTAAAATATGATCATACATCTAAGGTTCTCAAGGTGTATTCTCCACCCCCATGTGCTAAACAGTTTCGAATACCGATGCACATGTTGAGGGGATCTTTTTCTAAAAATGCAAAAACAATCGGTACTAAACCTTTGAAAGTTATATCATAGGTACCTGATTTGAGTTTTTTTCAACAGTGATTTTAAGGCAAGGTGAACTGTACTGCAAAGACTAGACCATGTATTGTACTTTAAACGAAGTTATAAGGATGGTAAGGTTAGGTACTGCGATCCAAATCCTCTGCCAGAACCGGAGGGATCTACCCAGGGACAATCCACTAGTTAGTACAGAAGTCCTTAGGTATGATTAAAAGGAGTAAATGTGAGAACAAGGGAATAGTGCCGACTGAGATGGAGCTAGTACTGGATAACCAAACAAGGTGCTAGTCTGGAAGTCTCGGGTAAGCACTGAACGGTGTTAGGAATGAAAAAGAATTGTACATATAAAGGGTGTAAAGAAAGAAGCCCTCCATACTCTTAGGCAGAAACCGGGTCAATACATATGCTATCAGAATCACAGGCTGATTGCTGACATTGAAGACGACATCATGGACCCAGTGATGCAATGCACAACCCTTCCCAGCCATTCGAGTTCTCCTGAAAAAACTTGTCTCATTTGTCACGAGACTAAACATGCAATCTACTCTCTCACTCACTCCGAGTAAGTCGAATTGAAAAGGGTGGCAGTCAGCTCTAGCCCCGATCAACTAATATCAAAGCGCACTTTTCGAGTCTAAGAGCCAAAGATCATCAATTAATCCACGTTATGAAACATTTCCATTTATCTTTCTTCACACAAACTGTTGAAACAAGGTTACATTAATAGTCCTACGCATTATAACCTGGTGATATTGCCAGAACATCCGAGTGATACGAAGGTATTCATATAAGATGGAAATCCCAGCTAAGAGCCCACATCAAAACAAGCTCTAGGTAGGTGACTTGTGCGTATCTACAAGAATCAACCTTGTGTCAACGGGAAAGAAACTGATGGTGCTATTCAACTGAATCAAACTTATTCCAGCATAAGAATTGAGGGGGGTTATTGAACATTTGACAACCAATCAAAACCTACAGATGTGTACAAAAAAACTTTGCATAATGATCACATCAATTGATTTTTCAATAATTTTCTCTATTAATGTCTAAACGTTTTTAATTAACAGGATCATATAAAGATGGAGATGGAAATACCCTGTACCAAGTAGAGTCAAGTTTCATAACCAAATTCACAGACACGAACCTACAAAAAAACCCCCCCCTTTATGGGTTTATGAAAGTTTATGGAAGATCTCTATAAAGGAGTCAAAGCTTACCGCAAACTCTATTATCAATATGTTCTTCTTCCAAGTGCCAACAAGATGGCAATAAATTTACTAGATGATTAGAGATTAAGTTTGCTGATGATCTCAAAATCACAAGATACAAAATCAAAACCATCAAAGAGAACAAGCCTCAATTGTTATCTAAATATCACTAACATACAAAGTACTAGATGTAACATGAAGAAATCAAAAGACAAACAAGCAGTAAAGAGCTTAAGTCTAGTGTTTTCAAGGAGACCCTCCCTTAGGGGGAGATGTTGATATAAGTAAAAACCTCGTCACTCCCCGTATATTTATTGTTTATAATAGTTCAAAGTTTAATAGTTAATCGTATGTCTTTTGGTTTTAAGCCGGGTACTAATACCCGGTATTTTGTAAAAACTATATAAGCCTCTTCCAACTTTGGAAGAGGTAAGCTAGTCAATAATCATTTTCACTTTAACACATACACTTTCTCTCTCTAGAAAATCTCTCTATGTGTTTCTCTCTCTAGAAACTAGCCCAATCACAAAAATCATCACCGTGTTATGAATTAAACGATCCTACACTTAACATTTGAGAAGAAATAAGAGCTTATGAGTGAAATTTAAAAGAGCTTATGACAAAGTATTTAAGAGTAAAACTAGATTGCATTAAAATAAAACTTGATTACATGATTTAAAAGAAAATTACAACTGAATTTTAAAAGGAAATTGCAATAAGCTAAATTTAAGCTAAATTCTACTAAGCTACCCTCTAAAACGGGAAAAGAAAAGATAAGATCCTATGTGTGTGAGCTGAGGCCTCTATTTATAGCTCAAATGAGAAGCTTCTAGCCTTCCCATTCTACGGATTGCCAAGCTGGCAATCCATGATGTGACATTTGTGCTTGTTTTGTGAGAGTATGTAGAGCAAAATCCATCATCTTTGTGTGCTTTCCTACATCCACGTGTGATTCCTTTGCTAAGTGAGCTAATGAAGGCATAGAGATGACTGATTTGACCCTGCCATCATGTTATAGACTCCATGAATTATCCTTTTTAGCCTCCAATTAAGAAAACCCCCTTGATTTTGACTGAGGAGTGAAAATGGGAAGACGATGAACAGTAATATGTTCTTCGCGCCTTTTTTAAACTGTAAAAGGGGTAATTTGTTTTAAACTTTGGGCAAATGGCAAAATTGGTCCTTGTCTTTGGTTATCACGCGTTTTAGTGTAAAATAACTTTCAAAATTCCCAGGAAAAGTCCTTATGGTTTTATAAAAGGGAATTGGGATAGGGTAATGGGCTTTTAATTTGGGCTTTTGGATCCGGGTAGGGTATTTAAGGGTTTAAGGCCCATTTAAGCCTTTGGGACCAATTGTGTGATTTTTGAAACTTGAGGGACTATTTGGGTAACATTTGGGTTTTGTCATTTTGTGGCTTTGACTTTTATTGACCAAGGTTTGACTGAGAGTTGACTAAGGTTGACTTTTTGACTTTGCTTCCAGCTCTTGTACACTCTTTCGTTCTTGTGCCCGTGTTTGCCCGTTTTGACGGTTTTCTTGTGATTTTTGTCTTATCCGTACCTGCATACACAAAACACAAAAACAAGTATATTTTTGCCATTTTTAGTCTGTTTTGGTTTTAATTGGGCCTTTTTAGGTATAAACGGATATGTGTATTTTACACATATCAAAATTCCCCAAACTAAACGATTGCGTGTCCTCACGCAATATTACATGCCTTATAACCAAATACCTCGAAACTTCCCCAAACTAAACCTTTGAAAAGTAGCAAAGATTTTTGTTGAGAGAGCTAAGAAATCACAAGTTATAAAACACCCGAATTCCCATTTTCAAAGATTTTTATTATTTTTTATGATTTTTTTTCTTAATAATTAACTACCTAACTACAACTTATTCTTGTGTTGACATAATGTATTGTTTTCATTACCTCATGGTAACTTTAAGGATCATAGAACAAAAAACACAATTAAGTGTCTTAAAAGATAAATTCGTCATTCCCGATTTTTCACTTTTCCCATACTAAGCTTAAAAATAAGATCACCGTTAAGTACGAACTAAGATGCTAAGACTACTTATAATTACAACTTGTGAATTTCTCTTCCCGACACATATCATATATTTAAGTGTGTGTGCTCAAATTAATTTAAACCATTAAATCCACATATTTAGATAGTTGAAATCCGACCAAGCTTTACACATGGGCCTTTTTGGCTAATATGTTAATCACTTAGTAAGATCACAACTCAAAGCAAACAAAAATCTCCTTAGCTAAGACATCATTGGTTTACTTGTCCCATTAATGACTTTCTTCTCTAGCATCCCACCGTCATCGGGTAAGTGCTAAGGCTTTTGACACCCTATCCGGAGAATAATAATCGAGACGTATGAACTTCCAAAGAAAAAGCCTTGTAGACTTTTGCAAACCTTAGTTCAAAAGAATACATTGGTTTTAGAAAAGGAAACTTTTACTATTTATTTTCTAACTTGCAACATTATTATTACTATTTACATTATTAGGCTAGGAACTGGTATCACTTTTCTTTCGACGACACATCGGCCACGCCTCCGACAAGAGCTCGTGTACTTATTATGATACCAACCCTAAATATACATCCTCCACCCTTTCTTTCGATGTCACATCGGGAGCGAACCGACAAATGCCCATGTACTTTATTGCGATGGAGTTTGTATATTAATTATTAACACTAAGGATTTATAACTTGCATCCTTTTTATTCACCAACTACATTTTATTATTATTATTATTTTTTTTCAACACATTATTTTTGCAAATAGAAAATTTTCATTTTAGAAAACCAAAGTATAAACCTGAACTAAAATTCTTATTTACAAATGATGAGTTTTTTCTCTGAATATGTTGATTAAACTCTTAAGAGCAAAACTCTAATTTGTAAAAATTAAGGAGAACACGTATACTTAATCATTTTAAGAACTCCGGGGAAGAAAAACCACAAGTTATTCTTATAAGCCTTTAAGTTTTCTAAATAACCTTGTTAAGCATCCTAATTCGTAATCAACACTATCATTCTTATTCTTTGCAATTTAAAATCTCTAATAAAGAGATTCGCAAATACTTAGCCTATAAAAAATCCAACTCGGCATATTTAAAATCTACTT
>BQNB010047102.1:2314-43328 GCA_026074375.1 Tanacetum coccineum | reverse complement strand
TTAGAATCAATTTGATCATCATCAGATGTTTGAATAATAGTTTTACATTTCACATGACTCACTTGTTCATGAACCTTAGATGAATCATTTACCTCACTAACAACCTTTGAATCATATGATGGCAGAGTATCAGCATTACCATTAGCTGGTTGAATTTGAGCCATTAACATGACTGCAGCAGTTAACTCTTCCATTATTTCTTCTCCATATGAATTGTCAAGCATGAAATTATTTTATTCGTTGTTGAGGTTGCTTCTGGCTTCATCTTTCATAGCTAGTAACAATTGTTCTCTGAAATACTTTGCATCACGAACTCTTGGTTTCTGACAATCACGAGCATAGTGGCCTTTCTCGTTGCAGTTATAACACTAAACATTTGCCTTTCCCAGAGTAGACTCAGTTCGTGGAACACGCTGAACAATCTGATTGCTTTTATCATTTCCAATTCCTACATTAAATGCTTGATTTCTGTTCTGTCTCCATACATTCTTGTTACCATTTCCACCATAACCTGCATTCTTGGTTTGTATGTCAACTCGACCATCCTGAATCACAGCTTGATTTCTTATGTTTGATGAAGTACGAAGACAATTATATGTAGGTGTGGAGAACTTTTGGGTGATTGCTCGAGTTAATAACATCATGGAAGTTGCAAGCTTGTCTTTTTGAGAATCCCCTTGTAACTCCCTTTGATATTCATCTTCATAATCAACAACTGATGAAGGATGTGTGACATAGTATGGTTGTGGTGAATAAGAAGAATTTGCATGAGATTGTGATGCAGAAGGATTTGAATGAGCAATAAGGGCTAATGGATCATGATTCTTGGCAGCTTTCTTTGCTTTGGATGTTAAAACATATGGTTCGAATTATACTAAAGATATGAAACTGTATCTCCAGTTTGATTATGATGAACCATGGTAACATATTTACTCCACTCAGGTTGCAAGCAATTAAGAAACTTGGTGTTGATTAACACTGGAATAGGACGAACATTAATACGATCCATAATATTCACGAGTGTTGTCAACCTTTCATACACGGATTCTAACGATTCTCCTTCTTTTGCTGCAAACTTGTCAAACTTATCCATAAGACGAGAGTATCTCACATGACTAGTAACCTGAGAACCAAACATCAACCTTTTAATTCTTTCCCACATTTCCTTGGAATTTTTATATGCATCCACTGAATTGTATATATCATTTGGTATTGCTTGAAGAAAATAATTCATGACTTTCACATCAGCAATATAACAACACATAGTTTTCCAGTATTTTCATCAATGTAATATCTACTTACTATATTAAGTACAACCTTTTTCACGGGAATTTTTTTTGTTTTTATTCCATTCCCTTATGTAACCTAGTTTACAGCTTTCTAGAATCCAACCTCTAGATGTATGAATAATGACACTTGTCAAATTTTGCTATGCAAATTATATAGACAAGTTATTTATATAGTGGTGATTCCGTTATACCTCGTTGTTTCATAATACTAATTATGTATGTCGAAATTGTCTATCCTATATCCTATAGTATGATGACTTATATCTTTATCCGAGATTACTATGATTCTCTTACCATCTGATTTTCTCAAACCTTTGTACCTAGAAACACTAAGCCTCCTATTGGATCACTTACTTCATTATCTCTGTATCTATCTCTGGAAGTCTTAAATTCCAAAATTTTCTGTTATATCCTACAATGTAATATCAAAGAATAATCACAAGTCTTTTATAATGATAATTTTCATACCTTAACTTGTGATATAACTATATCATTTTATGGATTCTTATTCTATGTTGTCTTGTATATATTGATAGATGCCTCCCAAGAGAACATCAACATCTGAAACACCAACCATGACTTAGGCTGCCATCCGGCAACTGATTGCTAATGGTATTGCTGCAGCTCTGGAAGCACAAGCTGCTACCATGGAAAATACCAATAGGAATGTAATAAGTAACTACAAAGGGTTTATGAGTTCTCAACCTTCCTATTTCAATGGTACAGAAGGAGCTGTTGGCCTCATCCGCTGGTTTGAACGTACTGAATCGGTATTCTCTCGTAGCAAGTGTGTCGAGGAAGACAGAGTGACATTTGCTACTGGTACTCTAACCGATGACGCCTTGTCCTGGTGGAATGCATACGCCCAACCTATTGGGATAGAACAAGCCAATAGGATCACCTGGACTAAATCGAAAAGGCTCTTGACCAATAAGTATTGCCCTCGAACTAAAGTCAAGAAAATGGAAGACGGATTTTACAACTTGGCTGTGAAAGGAAATGATCTCAAAACTTACGTTAGAAGATTCCAGGAATTAGCAGTCTTATGCCCAAACATGGTACCAAACACCGAGAAGCTTATGGAAGTCTTTATCGGGAGATTACCCGGAAGTATTGAAGGAAATGTTACCACTTCAAAGCCTCAAACTCTGGAGGAAGCCATTACCATAACCCAGAGGTTGATGGAGCAGGTAATAAAACATATATCTGCGCAAGAAACCAATAATCATAAACCAAAGTTTGAGGTTAGAAGAAACACCACCGACAACAACAACTACCCTAATAATCGCAACAACAATAACCACTCAAACAATCACAACAACGATAACTATCAAAATAACCATAACAATCACAACCGTAATAATAATTAGCACCAACAGCAGAATAGAAGGTAAGAAACTACCAGAACTTATGCTGCCACCCCAACTAAGAACAAAAGGTATACTGAAAATAAAAGGTACCATGGAAACCTTCCTTTGTGTACAAGATGCACCCCGCATCACATAGGAGTTTGCACTATCAAGTGTCAGACTTGCAACAAAGTGAGTCATCTGACCAGGGACTGCAAAAACTAAGGACTTCTATTTCCAAACCATCACTCCATCACTCAACTAAATCTCGGGACGAGATTTTTGTAAGGTTGGGGGACTATAACAACCCGTAATTTTCTAGTATTTTCATCAATGTAATATCTACTTACTATATTAAGTACAACCTTTTTCACGGGAATATTTTTCGTTTTTATTCCATTCCATTATGTAACCTAGTTTACATTTCTAAAGTATACGAGCTCACGCAACCTCTATCAATGCCATCTATATCATGTAAACATCCTAATATGTCAAGTCTATATCTTAATATCATTTTTACCAAGTACATTATCCATTTAACGTACTTTTCAAAACGTTATATCAAAACAAGCATTAAACGTAAACGTTTATATCAAAACCCTAATTATATGTAATGTATACATATAAAATGAATGTGCAAGCCTTCAAGCATGTGTACAAGTGTACAATGCATCACATTTGAATAACTTTTCCCTCCAAAACAATGTACAACTTTCTAAAGCTCAATGTACAAGTCAATAATGCAAGAAAGTCAAACTAGGTCATTTTACCTCCAAATTCATTCTAGTTTCTTACCACCACTTTAACACAAGGTACAAGCACTTAATGCATGACTCCTAAACCCTAAACCTAAACCCTAAATCATTCTAAAACCTAATCTAAAACCCTAAACCCTAAAAACAAAACCCTAAACCCTAATTTCACTTTCAAACCAAAAACTAAACCCTAAACCTAAAACAAAGCCCTAAACCTTAATCCTAAGCCCTAATCTTAGTCCTAACACTAATACTAAACCTTAATCTATCCTAAACCCTAACCATAACTCAATTTAAAAGTCCAAAACCCTAAACTGAACCCTCAACCAACCTGATACCCATTTTTACCCATTTTTAAACCAAGCACCTATCCTAGCACCTCTATGACTAAGCTACTACAGCCCTAAGCTGCTTACAAGCACCTCCCTTTCAACTCTTGGCCACCAAGCTTGCTACATCACCACCTTGTAAGCTACTACAAACCTATGTACTCCAAAAACCCCTCCTCGTCATACCCTTGTAAACCGAACCTCTCCACATCCTTACACCTCATTCTAAGCTTCCATGACTCACCTAGGATATTCATGAGTCACCTCCCTACATCCCTTGGCCACCACACCAAGAAAACTTGGTCCCTAAGGGTTTTCGAGTGCTATAAATATGCATACATACACATTCATTCAAATCACACTTCAAAATCTATCACACACATAAATAGAGTTCTAACTCAGACCAAGAAGGATCAAGAGAAGTCCTTAAGCTCAGAATAGAAGCCAAGAATCAAGAAAAACGAAGCCTTGAAGTCGTTACTAGGCGTACGAACCCGAAAACCCCATTTTGACCCATTTCTAGCTCAAGTAAGCTTAAATCTTGTTCAATAAGCTTATAATCTGTATAAGAATGTTCATAATACTCTTAATATCATATATGAACTCTTGTTTGAAGCTTTGAATCCTCAAACCCATGTGTTTTTTATTAAAACCCTAAAAACGACCCGTTTTGATTTTCTAGCTAACGAATCCTTTTTCTAAACTTTTGTTGCGTTAAAACATCTTATTTTAGCTTATTCTAATAAGCTATAACCTGCAAATATCATTTGGAATCTTAAAATAACCTTGCATGGCTTTTTGGACTTGTTTTGCAAATTTATCCCATGCTAGGGGTATATATCGTAACTTTCTAAAATTTATAACTAGAGGGGCTGAAAATGTCATTTTCCTAAAGTTATAACTATGAGGGGTTGTTTTGCCAAATTCTAAAGTTAAAGGTTTAATATATATATATACTTAAAGGACTAAACTTGTAAAAGTTTATAAACCAAGGGTATATATTGCCATTTTTGCAAACTTAAAAATATAAAATATAATATTTTTATATAAATTATAAAAATATATATTAATATTATGAAATAATTACGTTATATATGTAACGTAACTTATCATCAACTAGCTTTTAAAGAAACTTAAAATCTTATCGTATCAAGATACTAGGGAGTTTCATGTGAGGGGTTCCATTTGGGTATTTGTTTTGACGAGTTTGCTGGATTTACGATTTAAAGAGCCCTGGATCCTCAAACAATACTGCGTGGCCTCTGGATTATGATAGCCCGAACAGTGATGCAATATTCCATAATTTAATCAATCAAAGATATATGTTAAACTTTATGAAGTTTTGAAACAAGAACCATCACACTAAGACTTGACATATTACCCTCAGGTTGCGTGGCAAGGCCGTTACTTTCCATTGATATACTGAACTTTCCCGCCCGGGTAGATATCATCGTACTGCCATACGGACGCATTTCACTTGATATACTTTTGCCCTCAATCAAACTACCTTATTAAGGTGAGTTCATAGCCTCGCATTTCAATCTTTTGAATGTTTTATAAACCCGCGAGGGGGATACATGCTCAATTGTTTTTAATATACACAAGTACTTAAAACCGATATTGTGAAGTTCATAGCCTCGCCTTTACTTATTTACATGTTTTATAAACCCGCGAGGGGGATACATGCTTGTTTTATACAAATTAAACACAAGTGATTTTGATATATGATATGGTTCCATCACTGTAAATAGTCCCATCTTTATATGTTTTCTAAATCTCGTAGGGGATTCATGCTATAAACTATGAATACAAGTGTTTTTCCAACTATATGCTATCCTGATATATTATTGCCTAAGTTACCTCCATTTTCCCATAAGACATCCCAGTCTCTCTTTGGGTAATAGCTCCCAGTATCTCTTTGGGTAGTAGCTCCCAGTATCTCTTTGGGTAGTAGCTCCCAGTATCTCTTTGGGTAGTAGCTCCCAGTATGTCTTCGGATAGAGGCTCCCGGTTCTATTAAGTTTAAATATGTGATTCATGAGCTTAGGGCAATAATACTGCTTTCTATGATAATACTGTTTTCCATGATAATATTGTTTTCCATGATACAACTGTTTTCTATGATAATTGTACATGCATACAATTATTACTATTATGGGTGTAACAACGTAACCCACTATCTATTATGACTTGTATTCAAACTGTTTACCATAAACCTATGAATTTCACTCAACCTTTGTGTTGACCCTTTTAGCATGTTTATCTCAGGTAATTGAGCAACCTATGGCACGGAGTGGCACGGACTTGAAGATGGCTAAACTGTTATCATTCAAACTTTATGTTTCTAGATTTTGGGACCTCCTTTGTAAAACTCTGATATGATATTGAATGATAACCAAATTTTCCAAAAACATATCTTTTGAGTCGTTTTCTATGATTATGTATGTTGATCCAAGAAGTAATACCCCAGATTAGCTTCCGCTGATATATGTCAAAAATGGGGGTGTTACAATTGATATAGGAAATTTTGATGAATTTGATGTTTTGATGGCTTATATGGGACGAAAAAGGAGAGACCAAAGGGAGAGGTAGATGAAAATTTTATGGACTATATGTTATTATGAGATGAATTCTTGGTTTTATATAACATAGACATACATTACTTGCATATTACTTAGACAAGTGTCTATGTAAATGGTGTTAGTGGGAAAATTAACACCACATGGTTTAACCATGTGGTTTAGCCGTCTATAGTGGGGTGGGGGTGATGGTTATAGTTTATTTTGGGTATAAATTTTAATATAGATAGGTAGTTTTAAGGCTAACGGGTATTTGAGAAAAATATAACAAGAGTTAAAGCAGAACCATTAACCAAAAACGAATAAAATAAAAATAGTTCTACATAAATCGGGATACTTTTCTAAAAATTTTAATTACGTATGGTTCAAGACGAATAATAATTCTAAGCATGGCTCATAAATAATTAAAACGACGATTTTAATAAAATCGACTAAAAGTAATAAAATAAATTCCATAAAATTTAGAAAATAAAAGTAAAGCTCGGGATAAGTAGTTACCTTAAATACGGGGGTTTACATCCTCTCCTCCTTAGGGGAGCGCCGTCCCGGTGCTCAATTCACCTTGTTTGTCTTCGGTTTACTTGTGAAGAGATGAGGATCTACTCAGGTCCTCGTCGAGGTTTCCAACGAAAATTGAATGAACAAAGGTCAAAGCATGAAATATATGCAACGTGCATAAGCGGACGAATTGAATGACGTAAGAATCCTAAAAAAGGATAAATTACATGACTCTAAGAAAAGCCATTGGAAACGAAGAATTTAACAATTCGTCAATTCTTGGAAGCGGTTAATGATTCATTACGATTAGCTTATCAAGTTCGCGGAGGTCGATACACATTCAGGAAAATCCCTATAACAAATTACGAGTCAAAAGGAGTTCATAGCCCAAAGAATGATACGTATGGACGAACGCACGCTATGTCGGATGCCCATAAGCCCACTCATTCACAATTCGTCACTTACATAAAGAGGCGTCCCAATCCACGTAAGTGATGAATTTTGAACTTATGGTTCGGCAGTTTATAATTTCCTTATTCAAATGAAGAAGCGTCCTAATTCATTTCAATAAGATGATTATAAATCATCATATTTAAGTATGGCCGAGACAAAACACAATATCAAAACAAGACCAAAAGCTACATTAAGTAAAAAGGAGTGTCTCCTTGACGGCATAATTCTTCAAAATCATAAGAAGTGACGAGAAGAATAACGAGACGCTAGACAATCTAATTCCAAGGTAAGTGCCAAAAGACGGCACGATCTAAGGTGACAAGATAAAGTAGTACTCCCATCGAATGAAAGACTTCAAAATAATAAATTACGAAACAACATATGCAATTCAAAAGCATAAGCAGAGTGTTCAAACTCGAAGTCGAATGATAAAATATTTAGCGGAATTGACAAACTACGCCGAATTTCAATAAAAAAGAATGAAGTAAGGTCGCGTAAATGTATCAGAGATAATCGCATCGCTCACAATATATTGAAGTAAACAAACTCATTAATACGTACCATAGTACTATACACATATGTAAGTAATTATTATTACGTAGACGATTTCGCCTTTAGGCTTAGATAAGCACAGGTATCAAATCAAGATCGATTGAAAATCATCGCTAAATTATACACAACATGCAGGTAGGTGTACCCACGATCTAAATTTCAAATCACGCTAGCCATAACATCAAGGCGACACAACGACCTTGAATAGCTTGACTCATACAAATCACTTCTATATAAATAGGCGACAATCCAGAAGATGAGCATAAGAGATTAAAAGAAGGTAGCTCATATGCGTACGGGTATCCTTATATGATACTAGTATTGATGCTCGAAGGAGAAAATAAGAAAACAAGAAGTACGCTATAATCTGAGTGGTCAATATATATATATAAGCGACCGATATATAGTAAATAGTATGACGTCATAAGATAGACGTAGGAGGGTAAAATCATAACCAAGTATTATATACTAATTATTAACGTAATAGCAATAAGGATGCAAAAAAGAGCATATAAGTTACTTGGGAGCAAGCGAGCACAAATATCGGACAAAGGTGAAAGTCTCTTAAAAGTTTTTGAAAAACGGTTATAGTTTATGTTTTGAAAACGACCTGGTTTTTTATAACCAGTGCTCTGATACCAATCTATAACACCTCCAAAAATCACAACGCATCGGAATATCACTTGGGATGCTACTTCATAGTTCATACACACAAGTTACAGAAAACGACCTCAAAAGAGACGTTTTAATAAAATGTCACATTCGATTTAATAAAATATCAGAGTTACACATATCCCAATCATTTCCTTTTAAAAAAGTTATAGGCGTTCAAACATGACTCAATTGTATATTCAAAGATAAATGGTTATCGAATGTGAAGAAAACTAAGTCTTTAAAGTTTTGATATTTGCGCATCCAAATGCTCCCAATGCTCAGCTAGCAATATAATAACCTGAGAAAATACATGCAAAAACGTCAACAATAATGTTGGTGAATTCATAGGTTTGAGTAAAAACAGTGTTGAAATAATTCAAGTAATATTTCAGTAAGAAGAGTAGCGTTACAACATTTCAAAGAATTATTTCTGAAATCCAAGTGGTAATTCAACAATTCAAGTAATATTCAGTGAATCCATAGAGTTTATAATAAAGAGTAAAAGCAATTTAGAACACAAGTATAGTTTAATAAGGGACATTGCAACGAATACAATGTATCAATTCATCTTTATCGCATTGAGCTCATGACACCGAACACATAAAATGGTAAACAGAAGTTATAAGCTATTCTTAGTAAGCTAAAACTAATGATATATAATACACTTTACAAAGTCTTGAAAAGATATGAATTAAAAAACCATACTGCGTTTTCGTTATAAACCCTAAAACAACCGTTTTATGAGTTCTGGCTAAAAGAATCGTGACTTTAAACTTTCATTACATTAAAACATTATATTTTAGCTTATAAAATAAAGCAATAGACCTGGCAACAATAATTTCATATTGAAAAATATCCAATATATGGATTTTGGACTTGGTTTTGTAAATCATTTCATGCAATGGGTATAATTCCCCACCCCCTCTACCCTTTAACTTTTAAAAACTTATAAGTACAAGGACTATTTTTGCCATATTTCTAAAGTTATAACTACAAGGGTCTATTATGTCACTTTCCAAAGTACAAGGTTTACTTTGTACATCTTTTAAACTAGAAGGACCAAACTTGTAAAAGTGAAAACACCAGGATATATTTAACTTTTTTTGATTCTTAACGGGACTAAACCAGTAACATTTGAAAAAGTGTAGACATGTGTTCAAACCTTATAAGACGATAACTTAATAACGCTATGCACGACTTATCATTTTCAGTTATTAAGCAAACCTTAAACACCGAACATGTATAATTCATCTCGATAAGTTCTAAAAAATCCTGACCCTAATCCTATTCGTAAACACAATACTAGGGTATCTTCCTAGTTAAGGGATTTCATCTTGGTATTACGTTACTGACGTAGTTGTTGGGTTAACGAATTTAAAAGGCCCTACTCTCAAACGATATACTAAATGACCTCGAATTATGATGGCCCAAACGGAGATACAGATACTCCATAACAAATCAAACAAAGATGAATATTCATTATAAAATGTAAAACGGGATTCAATCAACTACGGCTTGACATATACCACAGGTTACGTGTGACGAAGCCGTTACTTACATTTCATATACCTTTGCAATCAATCAGATTTCCCTATACTATTAAGGTGAGATTTCATAGCCTCGCTTTTAAAGTTTTTATATTTTAAACCCGCGAGGGGGATTCATGCTAGTTCTATACAATATCAATAATTTCATATGGATCCATTACTGTGAGATTTCATAGCCTCGCTTTTAAAGTCTTTATATTTTTATAAACCCGCGAGGCGGATACATGCTCGTTTACAAACTCTTTTACATACTCATTTATTTTATAACAATGTGATTACTTTTCAAAGACTTAGTGAAGTTCATAGCCCCTTTTTTCAACATTCTATTTTATGTAATAACCTATATGGGGAGATACATGCTCAATTGCTTTTGTACTCAAGTACTTTAAACCGATATTGTGAGTTCATAGCCTCACTTTTAAATCTCTTAAATGCTTTATAAACTCGTGAGGGAGATACATGTTATAAACCATGAATACAAGTGCTTTTCCAATTATATGCTATCCTAATATATTATTGCCTAAGTACATGGAAGTATGTCTTCGGGTAATGACTCCCAGTAAGTCTTCGGGTAATGACTCCCAGTATGTCTTCGGGTAATGACTCCCAGTGTGTCTTTGGGTAATGACTCCTAGTGTGTCTTCGGGTAATGACTCCCAGTATGTCTTTGGGTAATGACTCCCAGTATGTCTTCGGGTAATGACTCCCAATATATCTTTTGGTAAAGGCTTCCGGTTCTATTGAGTTTAAATATGTGATAATACTATTCTCCATGATAATACTGTTCTCCACGATAATATTGTTCTCCATAATAATGTTGTTCTCCATGATAATACTGTTCTCCATGATAATACTGTTTTCTATGATAATTGTACGTGCATACAATTATTACTACTTATGGGTATAACAACGTAACCCACACATTATGACTTATATTCAAACTGTTTAACATAAACCTATGAATTTCACTCAACCTTTGTGTTGACTTTTTTTTACATGTTTATCTCAAGTAATTAAGAAAACTATGGCACGGAGTGGCATGGACTGAAGATGGCTAAACTGTTATCATTTAACTTTATGTTTTTCTCTTTAGATTTTGGACCTCCTTGGTAAAACTCTGGAAGAATAAATGGAATGATCACTAAATTTTCCAAAAACGACTATTTTGAGACCGTATTCTATGATAAAGACTGTTGTACTATGAAAGTAATACCCCAGATTAGCTTCCGCTGTCTAAATTTGTCAAAATGTGGGGTGTTACCGATGTGTGTATTCCAACAGAGCTCATGTTATAGAGACAAGGTTAAAACCTAACTAAAAACTACTTTATTCTAGCCAACAAGTCCTCCCTTGCCACTAAAAACAAAAGTTTTATTTTCCAGAAAGTAAAGTGTGAAAGAAATTTCCAGGCATGATAATACATAACAATAATACTATATATAAATAACATATTGTTATTTACGCAAGATATAACATCGTCATGTCTTTTATTCCCCATGCCTATTAATATTCCATCATGATTCCAAATTTTGAGGAAACTTTTTCCTCTACACAATATCCTGACTAATATCTCGGTTCGCACGGACTATTTCCCACCTTACCGGAAACATCTCTCCTGACTCTTAGCAGAAAATTTAACTAATAACTTATGATCTCACTAGCTATCAATGATCCATATATGAAGGTTATACAAGCATATGATGCTATTCCATCACCCCAAGCTATTATTGCTCTACCAGCTGTTTTACCTATATCTCTAGTATTATCACTACCACCAATGTTTGATTCTTGAGATTTCTTTCCTTCCCAAGGAAATTCCACCACTTAAAGACACTGTGACTCCTGTTGAATCACCCATTTCAATATCTCTATCTTCATCATCACCAGTTAGGTTAACTACATCACCACCTGATGAGTTATCTAAAGTGGTCGGGGTATGAAATCACTAGAAAATAAACCTATTCCCAAGGAACATAATAAGTTAGATGCTTGTTAAAATATCCATCTCTAATGTATTAACAAGGAAACACACAAGAATCTATAGAATATTCAAATGATTTTCATATACCAATAAGGGTATGAAAATTTAACAAAGACTTGAGATAGCATTCTTAATCAGATATGATTAATTTTAAAATAACAGGAACACTAAACAAAACGCACATAACGTAGCAGCGGACTGAGTCTGCCCATAACCCGCAGGATCCCAAAAATATACGAATTTCCCACTACCCCTTTTCTGACCAGAAAAATGAGGATCAGGAGAAATACAATTGGCCCGTCAACAAGAGGTGTGATCTTGGAAATAATTATACAAGAAAAAAGATGCAAATATAATTATGGCGCTTACCAAAATTAAAAAAAGCATCACACACGTGACTAGGACCTTGATAAGCTAACATAAAGACAAATATCAATGCCCAAGTCCCTACAACTATTCCCAAACAACCACAACAACAAACAACTAAATCACGAAGAGATTTTCCTTAAGGGGTGGAGACTATAAACAACCCAAAATTTTCACCAAAGTAATATCTCTCTGTTATAATAATAATCAGTTATACACGGTGAAATTATTTGCAATAATCTCTTATTTATGCAACGTAACTTGCATAACTAAAGTTAACAAGCTCACACAACCTACTATGCCAATCATATATGTCAGACAAGACATCAAAACATGGCAATCCAATGACCAAATACATATATTTAATCACATACGTTAATCATATTAACGTGATTTCTCGACACAAAAATCAAATGAACATAAACAGTTAATGTTTATGCCTAAACTCTAATTTTGGGTAATGCAGACATCCAATATGAATATAAAAGTGATCAAAGCTCAAGTACAAGTAACATAACATCTCATTTGAATATAAATTCCCTCTAAAATAAGGTAAAAGTCCTTTAAAGCATAATGTACAAGTCATTAATACACGACATCCAAAGTAGCCATTTTACCTTCATTTTTCTAAGGAATCTTGTACAATCCATAAAGTATAAGGTACAAGCAAGTCATGCACTTCATTTACATTATATATTCATAAGATTTCAAGAAATTCCAAACCTAGAAAACCCAAACCCGAGCTAAATACAAACCGTACCCTATTCTTATTATATAAATCCGTTTTAAAACCTAAACCGAAACTCCAATAATTGTGTAGATACATTAGATTTACAACTTTATAAATCATATTCCATCATTATATCATGAATGTACACGAATTAAATCATAAAAACTCTAGTTCGAGCCCTAATTCCAACCCGCGACATATTTACTCATTTTTACCCATTTTAGATGCAAACCATTAATCAAAATGTGTTATAAACTCTTAATACAAGTCTTACATAACTTATTATCATTTCTAATCAAGTGTACTCGAAAAATAACTAAGAAAACCATAAACGTGCCCTAACCAAACCCGCGACGAGGAGGAAGTAAACAACCACAGGCAGAATCATAACAACCTTTCTTACCTTTGACTGCATTTTAAAAACTTCACTTTGCAAACAAGCACCTTGGTGACCATGCTAATACATATCAAGCAGCTTACCAAGCTACTTAACTCATCACATGGCTAGAAAATCAGCCACATCTTCCCCTTTGCCTCCAAGATTACCACGACACCACAAGGGCAAAACAACACCTCCTTAGCTAGTTTTAGCTTTGCTAATTCATCTCTTAGACTCCCCACATCACCTCCTAGCTTCCATGATACTGCCTCTCTAAGGATTGGACACCTAGCAATCCCAAACTTGGCCTCCAAGGTTTTCGAGTAGTATAAAGGGGGACGCACCCTTTCAAGTATTTTACTCACACCTTCATTTATTATTCTAAATGCAACAATGTGTAAGCTAAATACCTAATCAAGAAGTGTTCTAAGGAGTCCCAATAGAAGCCAAAAGGTCAAGTCTTGAAGTCCCGAGGTCGTGATCCTAGGCGTACGAAGAGAAAAGTCCCCATTTCGACCCATTTTCAACCATTTAAGCTCGAAACAAGGTTCCATAAACTCTCCTACTGTTCTATAACTCTTATAATGTGTCATGATTGATCCTAAATATACTCATAGTTACAAGCTTTCAACTTAAAAATCAATCGTTCTTGAGTTTAGATCCAAACCGACCTTATAAACCTAATTTTCGCGTTTCATTAAAACTATAAACTAAAATGGTAAGACAGAAGTTATAAGCTATTCAATAAGCATAACAAGTACTGTTAAGGTTATATTTCATAGCCTCCTTATAAAGTTATTATATATATTTAAACCCGCAAGGGGGATTACATGCAGTTCTATACAATATAAATAAAATTCCATATGGGTCCAATTACTGTGAACATCATAGCTCGCTTTTAAGTCTTTATATTTTTATAAACCGCAAGGGGGATACATGCTGGTTACGAACTCTTCAAGACTTAAGTGAAGGTTTCATAGCCCCTTTTTCTACTATGCTGTTTATAAACTCTTTAGGGGAGATACATGCACCAATTTCTTTTATACTAAAGTACTTTAAACCGATATTGTGAGTTCATAGCCTCACTTTTACATCTCTTAAATGCTTTATAAACCCGTGAGGGAGATACACGTTATAAACCATGAATACAAGTGCTTTTCCAATTATATGCTATCCTAATATATTATTGCCTAAGTACATGGAAGTATGTCTTCGGGTAATGACTCCCAGTATGTCTTCGGGTAATGACTCCCAGTATGTCTTTGGGTAATGACTCCTAGTGTGTCTTCGGGTAATGACTCCCAGTGTGTCTTCAGGTAATGACTCACAGTATGTCTTCGGGTAATGACTCCCAGTATGTCGTCAGGTAATGACACCCAGTATATCTTTTGGTAAAGCTTCTGGATCTATTGAGTTTTTAAATATGTTATAATACTGATCTCACATATAATACTGTTCCTCTACGGATAATTCCGTTACTCCAAGATATACTGTTCTACAAGATAATACTGTTCTCCACGAAAATACAGTAACCTATGATAATCAGTACGAGCAACAATTATTACTACTTATGGGTATAACAACGTAACCCACACGCTATGACTTATATTCAAACTGTTTAACATAAACCTATGAATTTCACTCAACCTTTATGTTGACTTTTTTAGCATGTTTATCTCAGGTAATTGAGCAAACTATGGCACGGAGTGGCATGGACTGAAGATGGCTAAACTATTATCATTCAACTTTATGTTTTCCTGTAGATTTTGGGACATTCTTTTGTAAAACTCTGATGAATAAATGAATGATAACTAATTTTTTCTAAAAACGTCTCTTTTGAGTCGTTTTCTATGATTATTGACTGTTGTACAATTAATTAAAACCCAGATTAGCTTCCGCTGCCCTAAAATTTTCAAAATGGGGAGTTTACATATATGTATAATATATATAAAATAAATATATCTCTATATCTAGTAAATATAATATATATAAATAATATATAATGCATAAATATATATGCATATATATAATAATATCAAATATATGATAAGTCAATAATATAATAAAATATAGTATATATAATATATATATAATATATAAATATATAGATATAGTATATATATATATATACATGCTGGCCTATTTACTCCTAGCCGGCGCCTAGGACACACCCACACTCAACATATTTTGTTTTCCCATACATGCAAAATGATGAGGTTTTGCTTCCAAGATATACTAGTTCATAAGCACAAGTAAATAATCATAGTTCAAACATTTGTTTTCTCCTCTTCCCCTTGCTCTCTAATCGGCTACAAACACAAACACACATACAAATTCCATTCTGAAGATTAGATCATTTAAATCTACTCAAACATCACCCAAAAATGATTTAGGTTGCTAAAGAATCAAGCTCTAACTTGTTTTCTCCTTCCCTCCTCTCTTTTGGGTTCGAACGAACCACCATGGCAAACACCATTGGTGTTTTTATTTTTCTAACACCCAAATATTGTCTAGATGATGATGCCTTAATCATCCATGGAAGAAAAAGTAACATGCAACAAGGTTTAAGCAAGTTTTAGATTCTTTGGGAATAAAGGTTTTGATACAAGTAATTATTTAAAGATTTATGGGAAGTTTGATTTAAAAAGGTTTAAGATTTGGTGTTGTTCCTTGGTTCGAACCGCGGCAAGAACACACAAGAGTGTGTTTGATTTTGTGTGGTTATTGAGTAAGCTACTTTGGATCGATTTGAATTTGATTTGGTTCGGTTTTGGTTAGGTTTGAGGGTCGAAGTCACGACAAAAAGGAACAAGGGAGCAAGTCGAGTCCGATCTATTTTCCATTAGCTCATTTGAGCCTTCGTAAGTATTCTTTTGTAATAGTTTCGATTGTTTTACGATATGAATTGATTTCGATACATGCATGTGATGAAATGGGGAAAAATTTGCGTGGTTAGGTTAGATCGTATTGTGAATTGATTACGCTATTTATGTGATGTTTATATGTCATTATAGACATGTTCTAGTTGGATTAAAGGCCTAAAAATGATTTTTAAAGTGTTTTATAAAATATAAATGTGAGCAGAAAGTTTGGCATGGTAAACGAGGATCGAGATTTCATAAAATTTGATTTTGGACTTTAAAATATGATAAAGCTTACTTATACGATCGTTTTGATATAAGATGGAGCTTCTAACTCCAAATAACGAAAAAGTTAGAGCTAAAACGAGATGTATATTATAAGTATAAAAACTCAGCACTTGTATAAAATAATGGTTCTGTCTGTGAAATAAAAATCACGTTTGAGCACTTTCGGTCCGTCCTGCCTTCCGGCGTAAACACGAAAAGTTCTCAGTAATGTGATTAATTACTATTGCCGCAGGCTACGCTAATCTTAAAATCGAGTAATAATGGGTCAAAACCCATGGTCAAATCTGTGTTTTTACTAAAAATATCAAAGTTCCTGCAGAAACTTGCAGGGGCATTGTTGGTATTTTCTAACAATTTTTGGTTTCGCTAAACAAAGGTTGTCCGGAATTTCGTTTTACAAAAAATCTCTTCTTAGTCCGAATCGTTAAAACGTAAATAAGCTGTCGATTCGGAGGGTGTCATAATTGATAACATATAAGTGTCAAAATGTGTATAAAAAGTCAAAGTCAAACAAAGTCTAGCGTTGACTTTTAAAAGTCAACGGGTTAATTCTAAATTTGTCGGAGATAATAAAAGTAATTAAACGATATTACTACTAAGAGTAGGATATTTTAAACTTAACGATTGATACGAACGAGGTAGATTCTAAAAATAGAAACTTTTGTAATAATCGAAAAATAATATCGATATGAGTAATTGATAATCACGATTGGACGTTCGAAGTTCGATGAGGTAAATTAATACTATTATAAATATAATTGGATAACGAGACTTACTAAAAATGGTAACTTTCCGAATATAGTAACTTTCCAAAAATAGAAAGTTTTCGATTATACTATGTGAGATATAAATAAAAGAATGATCATAACCTAATATTGTGGGGGGTTTTAGGATCTAAGGCGCAGGTGGATTTCTCGTCACATGTATATATATAGTTATATATATATATATAAAAAATATATATATATACTATATATAATATAGTAAAAATATATATAATAAAATAATGATATAAATAGTATATATATAAGTATATGATATATATATATATATATATATATATAATATAGATTTCGTGATTCGATTACTCATCATTGATTATACATTTTCGTTAAAGTGATCGAGCGACTCTAATTAAAGGTCCGTGATCGGTTATATGATTTTTCTGCTAGACAGTCATTGTTTGATCATCTGCTTTTGTTCAAGGTGAGTTCATAGCCTCACTTTCAAGTGTTTCAAATGTTTTTAAACCCGCGAGGGGGATACTTGCTTGTTTTTAAAATGAGAACGCAATGTGTTTTGATACAAAAATGATCCACGCACATTTGAGTATAAGCTATATATGTGGTAACCGTTTAATTGCCTTGTTGATGGTGAACGCTAATGCATTAAATAGATCTATTGGGTTTGACAACCCTGTCCGGGGTTTGAATCAGTTGTGACCACCTTGTCCAACGGACATTTTGTAGTTAGTATTAGGATAAGTGGCATACTGCTCGGACATAATTTCGTCCTACGGGAATGAATGTGTTAAGTTTTGGTACATGGGCTCATTTAGTTGGAAATCAATATTTTTATAACTTGTCTTACGAGCAATGTTATATGTTTTGTTGAACCAAATATGCGTTTTAACTGTTATTTGTAAACTCTATGAATTCACTCAACGTTTTGTTGACATTTTTAAGTATGTATCTCAGGTTAGGTATTGTTGATGGCTTGGGTGAGACGGAACGCGGATATCAAGGACGGTGTCTCGGTGAAGTAGTGTCATAAACTAAACAAGTGTTTTAGATATCAAGTCGTGTTGTGACTTTTAGAAATAATTTCTATAATGGTATTGAGACCTATGTAACTCTGATCTTTCTAATAAATGAAATTGTGTTTTATAAACGTATCTTTGAACGTTTATTGGGACTCGTGTGCATGTATTATGAAGTAGCACCCCAAATGTTGTATTCCGCTGCGTATCGTAAATTTGGGTAGAATGTTGTTATATGTTCATAGCGATGAATTATGTTAATTTTTGTTTGGCGTTTGAGTGAAAGATGAATTTGAGTTATTTTTTGTGCTATTTTATATGATGTTTTAACAAAATTATGTTATATGTGCTAAAGTTGCTATTAGTTATTTAGTTTTGCCGTTTTTAAAAAATAATTGATTTATTTTAAATATTTGTTTGTGTTTTTTTGGAAATAGATTATGTTTGTATGCTATTGTTTCTAACGTGGAAACACCCCGCCTAGGCGGAAACACGAGGCGTAACATCATGGATATTATCACAACACAATGGTGTCAACAATAGAGAGAACAAAATGAAATAGATAAACAAATGAGACACAATGTGCCATGACAATATCTAACACAAGATAAATGAGTCTTGCATTACGATAGCAAAGTCATACCACAAGGAAACATATTCCAAAAGTCTAAACATCCAGTGAACAATCAAATAGCAAACAATTCAAAGGACATAAATAAAATCTCTAGGAGAATGACTCCGCATGCAAGCCTACGGTCTCACTAGCCACTCTTCCTAACATCAACATCCTCAACATGATCACCTGAAAATGATGCTTAAAACGTCAACATAAAGTTGGTGAGAGTCATAGGTTTTAAGACACGAAAATCAAATCCAATTGTAAATTACCGTGTTAATAAAGAAAACATTACAGGAAAATAGATGAACTATCATACAGGCTAACATGCAAATCCAATCAATCACACAAATAATCGGCAAACAACTACAAGACGTCTCATATCGTATAGTGGTTGCGTTGGTGAAGTGATATTATTTGCTTATTATAGATTGTAGCTTATTTGGCTTATTGATAAGGTTTGGTGAGCTTATTTGTGGGCTTATTAGGTTCGAAAACCCACAGGAACAAAAAGAAAGTGTTTGGGTTTTTTACCTCTTTTTCATATTTTTAATACCTATTTTGATAGCTTATTTTGAGAACAAAAAGTATTACGTAGCTTATTAGCTTATTTAAAAAATTATACATATTTGGTTTTGGGCTTATATGACTCACGACCCAATAAGGTCCAATAAGCCGCTGCTTATTGTGAACCTTATTATGGTCCGGCTTATTTTCATGACTTTTGGTTAGAGCTTATTATGATATTTAAGGACTCGTGTAGCTTAACGGTTTAAAAATAAGCTTCGGATAGCTTATTTTGGGCTTAAGGGGCCACGGCCCAATAAGCTAAGCCCAAACCATGGCTTAGTCTTGGTCCGTAAACATTGTCTTATGTTATGGCTTATTCATTTATCATATATTTATTAATGGGCTTGATATTGGGCTTAAATTGGTTTTAACAACCTAATAATGTCGTTTTGTATTAATCATTAAGATATTGATTGATGACTAGTGTGTGAAGATTAAGGTGTAATTAGTGTGTGTGTTTAGAGAGAGAAATACCTAGCTTGCCTTTTGATTAAAATGAAATTGTTACACTTAACCTTGGCATAAATACTATTTATACCCCTTGGTTAACTATCCTTATTGAACTTTCTTAACTTAACACTTCTAGTCCATGTACTTATTAAAGTACTTACAAGTAGGTCATTTCTCTATTTCTAACATTCTCCCCCTAAATGATCTACTTGGGAACTATCCTTATTGTGTTTTTGATGACTACTTCTTCCTTATGCTTGAACACTTTATTCTGAAGTAGTCAGTCATTTTTCTTTTCCTTTGAAGCTCAAAAACGCTGAGAATTCTTTATGAAAGTTGAGGACGACCTTGTAGCAAATCTCTCCCGATATAATTTTCTTCCCTTATATAATAGGATAGATCTCTTTATCTCTGAAGGTATCAACTCCACTCTCAAACTCAAATAAGCATTCTCAAAAGCTAACTTGATCTTCTTTAGTGGAGCAACTTGAATTTTTAAAAAATCTTGTATGAAATCTTTGTCTAAATTGTCTTGAATGTAGATTTCAATCACATAATGTTGCTGACGAAAGATCTTGAACACGGATGATATTGATTGAGCATTTCTTTGTAAAAGACTTAAACACTTGACTTTTCACATGAATCTTCATACTCTTTAAGCTCCCTCTCAATCACATATCCATCTCTTGAATATTAAAGTAGTAAGCTTTGATTGTCTGAAGACAATGTCGATATTCTTAAGAATTAATTCTATGCAAATGTCGAACCGGCTATCTCGATTGATCTTTGAAGTTAATGAAACACTACAGCTTATTCAAAACACTTAATGAAGTAACCCTAATCTTGATGAATCGAATCTTATTCTTCTTAATCATAAACTACTTTTCCCATAACGATTTCTTTGATTCAATTCTTTACTAGTATCTGATATGTCCCATATATTCTTGCTCTATATCTTCTCCCACTAATTCATATACTTGAATTGACATTATATTTTTCCTTAAATATACTAATATCTTATCTCTTCTCCATATTAGGTCAATACTAAGCTTATATTTTCTCCCCCTCATGATGATTATGATCCATCGTGAGCATCATGACATATAAAGTTCCAAATAAGCTTTCGTAGTGAAGAATATCCTTTGAAGCCATGAAAATTGAAATCAAAATCTTTTCTTTTCTTCTCTAAAAATTCAAACATTCTCTCCTTTATAACCAAACATACTCCCCCAAAATAACCCATAAGCTCCCTCAAACCAACAAATATGATTGCTATCATTTCGTGAAGGTTGAAAGAATCTTTGTCGTTATATAATCGTTGAAGTAGTCATGCTGTGAAGGGTTGAGAAATGTTGTTTTTGTTAGTTGTTAGAAGATGAAATGGAAATATCAGAGTAAGAACCATCTTCCACATTAACATGAAGTTTTAAGTTTATACATAACAGATCATGCTTTGAATTACGATGAAATATTTGAAAAATATGATCAAATCAATATCTCGATGATAAGGATGCGAAAATATGATCATAAAATCCAAATAAGCATTGATCTTGTGAACTTAGTGTTATGTTACCCTGAGAAACACATAACCACTAGATCACATAGATTACTAGTTAAAACTTATTTGAATCATTAAGCAATCATTTTCAAATAGAGACATACTTTCAGTGTTGGAATGATGTTAGCACTGGTAGGATTTCCATTCGATCATTGTGAATACTGTTTTAAAGTATCACTCCAGAGTGTTCCGGCAATGTCACGAAGACATGCAAATGTCACGAAGACATATACTTATGTACCATTTTGTATTAATGATGGTTTAATACTAATTATGTTGTGTTCTCTAAAGTTTTTTTCGTTTATTTATTTGAATATCAAATTGGCTCTAGACTCTTGTGCACTTTTAGTAAGCAAGGACTGGAGCAGACTGTCCTTTATTCAATCTACATAACATTCTCGGAATGAGAAGTCGATTAGATATGAGTTTATTCTCTGTGAGAATGAAACAAAATACTTTTTAGATGTACTTGAGTGGTAGGAGGGGTGTGCACTCTGCATCACTGGGTCATGATGTTACTTCAATACCAGAAAATCAGAATGAAATCCTGATAGATTATGAGTTGGCCCGAGTTTTCTATCCTAGTGTAGAAAAAACCACCTTCATCTTTTTTATAAGCCTCTAAATTTCACTCCAACTTTTCATTTTGCTTATCATTTGATTCTTCTTCATCATATTCTTGTCACTATTGACAACTTTATCATTTTTGTTCATTTGTTTTCATTCAAAGCTTTATCACTTAAGTCCTTTTGGCATTCGAAACATGTTGATTTACACCTCAAACTCCATCACCTAGACCTAACTTTCCTAAATTGGAAGGAAGACTCCGGGGTAGGGTTAGAATAATTATGGGTTCTGGAAGATCATAGGAAGGACTGGAGCAGACTGTCCTTTATTTCAATACTAAACATTCTCGGAATGAGGGGAAGTCGATTGGATTATGCGTTTAATCTCTGTGAGAATGAAAACAAATACTTTTTTAGAAGTACTTGAGTTGGCTTTAGGACGGGGTTTGTGCATTTGCATCATGGGTCCATGATGTTACTTTTCATACCAGAATCCAAGAATGAATCTGTTAGATTATGAGTTGACCCGGGTTTCTATCCTAGGGTATTGAGTTGATGGAAAAAAACACACCTCTTCATCTTTTCTTATAAGCTTCTCAATTTTAAACTCCAACCTTTTCATTTTGCTTATCATTTGATTCTTCTTCATCATATTCTTGTCACTTTTGACAACTTTATCATTTTCGTTCATTTGTTTTCATTCAAAGCTTTATCACTTAAGTCCTTTTGGCATTCGAAACATGTTGATTTACACCTCAAACTCCATCACCTAGACCTAACTTTCCTAAATTGGAAGGAAGACTCCGGGGTAGATCAATTCTGGTTCTGGAAGATCATAGGAGTATTTTGGGAGTAACTAAATCACACCGTGCAACTCAATCAACATACGCCAAGATAATTTCTTTTTAAAAAAATATCCGTGAAGACCATGATGAAAAATGAAACGTTTATCATTGAGATTTTAGTAATAATCATAGAAATGTAGAACAAAACTTGCTCTGTTTTTGTATGCTGGTTGGCATTTCTTCTTCTTGCATACTTTTCTTTTTCTTTTCATGTTGCTGTTCTTGCTTTTTTGAAGCCATGGACATATACTTTTTATTTTTTCAAGTATACGTTTCTCCATTTCTCTCTTTTTATTTTGTCTCTCACAAATCTCTCTTTCTGTTATTCATTATTCTCACAAATCATATAAAGAAGAAAAAATTTTGATCTTTAAAAGTTTTCAATCTATTATAAAGACACTCCCCCTTAAAATATGCCGAGAAACATTTTTAACATGAAGCTAAAAACGCAAAAATACGGATATGTGAAGGTGAAATGTAAAACAATTTTCTATTTTCGTTTATTTCTGAACACTTTTCAACAACATATACGGACACTCCCCCTTGAAAAATACCATATCTTCGTTAAAACATTTATAAGGGAGTTCCTCTTTACACTTTTGAGTCATTTATTTCTTTAGACACTTTTCACACACAAAAAAATACATCGATTTGAAAACCTTTTTAAAATTGATTTTATCTGAAAGTACCACAATTTAAAATTCGATGATTGTAAACTCATTCAATTGAGATCGTTGACTTGTACACAATACTGATTTTATCTTTTAAGTACCACATAAAGATTTTGAAAAATATTTGTCAATGACACAAGTCAAAGAAGACTTCTCTTCTTTTTCAAAGATAAATGCACTTATGCATACACTTTCTTTTATTTAAAGCACGAGTTATGTACTGACATGTACACAAGCCATCAAATGAAGCTCGGGTTTCATACTGAAAATGTATGAAAGCCATCAATTTAAGTTCGGGTTTCGTACTAAGTTATACAAAAGCCATCATAAAAACCAAAAATCTTTTTGTGTTTTCTATAAAATTTGGTATAAAAAAAATCTTTTTGTCTTTTCTAAAACTTTATAAAAGAAAATCTTTTTGAAATTTTTATCAAATTTTATATAAAAGAAAATCTTTTTGTATTTTTCTAAATTTTCTATATAAAAAAATCATTTTGTCTTTTCTAAAACTTTTATAAAGGAAAATCTTTTTGTATTTTTTTGTAATTTTCTTAAACTAAAAGAAAAAATTTGAAGTTCCTATCAAATTAAACAACAACTTTTGGTTAACCATCCTTAAGCACGTTGCTTAACAGGTTTTCCATTTTTTGGATAAACAATTATAAGTTGCGGTTCTTTTTGATGCATAGAAGTGAATTCCAAGGAGATTTGAAACCCGGTAGGGTGTGTTAGGTAGCGGGAGGCGGGTACGGACGGATGGGGGTTTTTTTTAATGTGAGGGGGGGGGTTGAGTTGGGAGTAAGGTATAGTAGTGAGACTGGTGGGCAATGGGGGTAGGTGTTTTTAAGGGTGGGGGGGAAATGGTGGTGGGGTGGGTTCTCAGAGGGGGATTTCCATGGTCCACATGGATTATAGGGGGTTTAGCAGGGGGGAGCAGGGAGTAGGGCGGGTTGTAGGTGTAGGTTGTAGTTGTGGGGATGTGTTGGGGCGTGGATCGGTAAATACAGGTGTTTTTGTGAGCTGTTTTGTATATTAGGGAATTGTGTTGTGGGTGGGTATTTGTTATGTTGAAGGGAGTTGAGATGAATTGAGTGGGGTTGAGGAATGAGTTATATGGGAGAAGTGGTGGTTGAGTAGTGGGGGGGGGTTGGTTTTGTGGATAGGGATGCAAGGTCGGGGGTTTTTGGTAATAGGTTGAGAGATATTAACCGAGTTAGAAGTGGTAGAATTGCGATTGGTAGTGTATGAGAGATTGATGCTTGGTCTTGGTGTAGGAAGTGTGCTTAGGATAGGGGTGTGTAGGGAGTAGTTCGGGGGGTGGGTTGGGTGAGATTAGATGTGTTTTTTTTGATATGATGGTGGCTTTTTGATGAGATATGGCGTTGGATTTTTTAGAATTGGAGGAAAATGCACGGGGTGGCGGCTGGTAGGGTATTTTGCATCTAAGGGGGGTTTGGGGGGTTTTGTGGATATGCTGACATGGGTGGGTGGCTTGGGAGGGTTTGATATAGAAGGGTGGTGGTAGGGTTTTTGTATGGTTTAGGGTTTAAGGGGCGGGGAGGGTTTGATTATGGGAGAGGGCGTGTTTATGGGATACTGACGGGTGAGAATCTCAGGGTTGGGGTTTTTTTTCAGTTACTTATCCTGATAAAGTCGGGGGGGTTTTCTGATAGGGAGGAGGGGGTGTTTGGGGAGGAGACTTTTTTTGGGTTTATGTTTTTTTGAGAGGGCTACATTTTGGGTGTGGGTGGTTTGAGTGGGGGCGTGGGTGGTGTCCGGCGTGGGTTACTTAGGTTTTTTTATTGCAATGGGAGAGGGGTGGTTTGATCTACGGGGTGGAGGACGAGTATTTTGATAATGAAGGGTGGAGGGGAATGTAGAAAGGGTAGGTTTTTTTTTTTGAGTTTTTTTTTTTTTTGAGAGCGTGAGTTATGGTAATTGCTTCGGTGTTGTTTGGAGAGGAATCTGAAAGCAAGAGTGGTGTGTTTGTTGGTGGGTCTGCGAGCGAGGTGATGAGATGGGGAAGTAGGGTCGGGAGAGTGGAAGATGGGGTAGGTGGGGTAAGGTCGTTGAGGAATAGTACTTTAAAACTATATTTTATTGTGGGTTGGGGGGGGTGATTTTTAAGATGGGTGGAGTTATGGGTTGGCCCACGCGGAGGTGAGGGCGGACTGGATGGGGTTGCGGTTGTTTTTTATGTGTGGGGATGTTTTCAGTGGGGGGGGGTTGGGGAGGGGTGAGGTGTTTTAAACATGTAATCAGAAGGGGAGGAGGTTGTGGTACGGATAGAGAAATATACGGTGAGGGGTGGATAATAGTGAAATTTCTGGGGTGTGAGGGTGGTGATTGTTAAGTTTGTGATTTGTATGGGTGGGTGGGCATATTCTTGGCATGGGGGGGTATGGAGAGACGCGTGTTATGAAAGGAGGGATTTTTGGGAATTAGGGGTTTCGAGGCGTTGTTGTGGTTATGTTTTGGCTTTTTTTGGTTGATCATATTTTCCGCCTCCTCACATTTTAGTGGGGCAGTTTAGAGAACTCACTCCTCCGCAATACAACCCTCGACTATACAGTGGTTTCGAGTGGGGGCTTCCGCCTGTAACTCCTCTTGCTCCGGCTCTGACGTTACAACGCTCGCCACTCTTTCGCACCATAATCCGTTGCGAGTGAGCAGCAGGAGGGGCACGGGGGAACGGGGTGAGAGGGGGCGCCGCGGGTGTTATCACAGGATGTGATGTTCATTGTGTATTTGGGTTGGTGCAGCGAAGGGAGGAAAGGGGTTGTGATTTGGTCAGTGTAAGGAGAGTAGCGGAGGATTTAGTTGTTTTTTGCTGTGGGGGGGGCGGCGGTTTGGGTGTATAATAGATGGAGGTAAACGGTGTTTGTGGTGAGATGGGGGTGTTTATTTTAAACAGCTTCTCTCTGTGCACAATACACAACCTTCCTGTTGATATATCCAAATTTTTTTAGAATGAAGGATCTTAAAGCGAGCAGTGGTAGCTGTCGGTTCTGTGTTTTGGTCTGGTTTTGTGTTGTGTTAGTTTGGCCAATTAGTTAGTCTTAGAGCTCCTATCGTGGCGAGCGAGAGAGTTAAACAATTGTCTCTTGGATTTGAATAGTTGGCGGGAGGTTGTGAATCTGAGACGTTCGTTGAGAATGGGGCCAAAACTCAATGGGTTTGGGATATAAGATAGTGTTAGCTATGGTCGACATCACGGGTCAAGGTAGAGGGTAATGGAAGCGAAGGCTTTGTTAAGGGGGCTGGGAGAGTAGGTGTGGGGGGGGGAGATACATTTATTCGTGTAAAGATGTACGGATCATGCGTGGATGGAGGTGGTAAGGAGTTTTACGGAGTGAGTCACAAGATCATGGTGATATGAGGGTTTAAGGGGGGGGGTTCGTTTTTTGTGGTTGTGGGGCTGAGCCTTATCTGAGAGTGGGTTTGGGTAATGAGATTTCGCGGGGCTGAAGAGGAGAAAATCCTAAGATGGGGGTGTGGAGATGAGTAGGGTGGGATGCGTTATATGGTAGATAGAGAGACCTCTGAGGGTGGTTGGGATGGGGGTGGGTGGTTTGATGGGTTGTTTTGCTGTTGGAAACGTTTTCAGTTGGTTAATTCCAGCGGAAAAGTGGGATTAGGGGGAACACTTTGTGGTCAGGCGTTTGGTCGTAACTTAGAGATATTGGTGTGGCTGGGAGATGCTATATTGTATGGAGTTTTGAGAGTGGGGGGGGTGGATCTTTGGTTGTCTGGTTGTAGTGGATGAGGGAGTGATTGAGTTTTTTTTCTTGAACGTGTGGAGTGTTTGTGTTGGTGGAAGGCACGGGGGTGGGCCAAAAGGGCTTTTGATAAACATACTATAGGTGAAAAGAGGAGTGGGATGTAATGGTTGCTACGGGGAAAAAGGTTTGTAGCAGTCGGAGGGGTAGGGACGTTTGCCAAGATGGGATTAACGACGCATCGGTTCGAGTGTCGGTCGGGTTAGCTATTGTGTATATTGTTAGATTGGGTAATTATGGAGTTATGATGGGGATGTTTTGACGTGGCGGCTTTGAATTTCGGTCGGGAGCCCTTTAAATGCGTTCCATAAATTTACTGGCTTTGGTGTGCGACGGTAATTCCCATAGGGTTGAGGAGAAGGTAAGATATTTTAATCTTATATAAATTTCATACTTGTCACATGATGTACTTTATAATTTATAACACTTGATTGAATTTTTTTAATGCTTTTATTTAATTTTCTGACATTAGGGGCATTTTGGTAATTTTGCATTTGTTCTGATTTTAGGGTTTTACAATATAGTTCACTATTAGATTTGGAAAAAGAGCACACGAAATTAGTCTACTTAAGGAATGAGGAGGACAAGAGAAGAAGAGTAGTGTACGTGATGAACAAGATATTAGAGTTCTATAAGGAGTGTTTAAAGCTCAGACCTGAATATTTGACCGGACTTGAAGACGAAGGAGAAGTCACTTAAAGACGTGTGACTCCGAGTCTAGCTACAAGACTCGTTAAATAAACAAAAGCGCTTGTTAGGAGGCAACCTAATTCTTTAATTTAATGCATTTTAGGAGTGTCTTGTGTGTTTTTTTCTTAATTATTTATTTTTATATGTTTGAATTATTATTTGATTATGCTTTGTTTTGTTTTTAACCTCGTCTTAATTGCACTCAAATGTATTTCATAAAAATTGTTAAATGAAAATCCGGTTTCTAAGAACCATTTCAAACATATTAAATAAATTATTTAGATTAATTCGCGTCTTGTGTCAGTTTCAAGTCATATGATTGTGGTAATTAATCTCAGGTTTTATGCAGTATTTTCTACAGGAAATAACTAATAGATTTGCGTGCATAAATTTTTCTTAAAATCAAAGAAAATTTCGTTCACAGTGTGTGGAGACAGCGTCAGGCTTAAACCTGACGGTGTCAGTCTCCAGCACTTGTAAATTTTGTATTTTCTTTAAATTTTTGAAAATTAATTTTGTATAATTTCCAAAAATTTGTAATTTTCTTAAAAACACGTAGAAAACCACAATTACATTAACACAATCATCCTGTCTTTATTGCTTTTATTGAGTCTAAACCCTCAAAGTTTCGTTGTATATATCATTATTCCGCCGATTTTAGGCTAGGTGTGTTGTTTCTTGTCTTTGATTTATAGGTTATATTTGATGAAAAGAAACCCAGGAGTCCTTAGGAGTTTCATGTGGACGACTCTTGGATGACGATTTAGCTAGTTATCATCTGTTTCTTCTCCATCATTGAGCAAAACTAGGGGAGTACTAGTTTCTTTCGTCTTTTTCTTTTCCCTTTATTCGTTTTACAAGTACTTTTAAGAACATTTAAAAACAATGTTCAAAATAAGTGTAGGGGAAATAAGCCTTAGAAACTATTCCTTCAATTGCCATTTGCTTTGTCCTTAAAATGATGAGTAATATATCAAACATAGCGTAAGCGGTAATTTTAACCTAAATTTAAATTTTTTATGACACATACCAACGAAAACTGAGTATTATTAGCGTTTCATGAATATGAATTATATGACTAGCACAAAAACCCTACCACTCAAAAAAATTCCACCCCAAAAATGTGAGGTTCGCCCCTAGATCTCTAGGAATTCAGGTATCCATGTTTGATACCTAAGATAGTTTTACCTTTAGATTGCTCGAGTTAAAGACTGAGCAATTGCATGTGTTGCGTTCATAGATTTGATCATTCATGTGTGATTTTGTCGCCTTTTCTGAAGCATTGATATCGGTTAAAACTATATAAGAGTGTACCGGTAGTATATTAAATTCTAGAACTTATTTTTGTGATTCATCCCGAGAGCGCATAGTGAGAATTATGATTTGCTAAATGATAAGAGGCACTAGGATTAACCCTGTTTTAAACCTGTATTTGTTATTATGGTCACCTCGATCATATAACTATCCCACACCCTAACCATGCACCTTATTTTTAGTGCAGGATTTTCCTAGTACACCCCTCCGAGCCTATCCTTTTTCACGGTTCTCGTAAATTTATGGTGGATTCCAGATAATTAATAAAGAGCATTGTTTACACCCATACCATTTGTTACACCCAAATCGCCTTAGCCTTCCTTGTATGTACTTGTTTTTAGTACATTATTGTAAAACCCAGTTAATTATTGCAGGAGTACATAGTTTCTAAGTCAAGTCATTTTTTAGTGTATATAGTTTTGGGACGATGGGGAATCATGGTAGTTTTTATTTTATGAAGAAATGGGAAAGAAGTCAATCTATTACCCCCATATGTGCTCAATACACTCCATGTTTTGTTGATCCTTTCAATTCGGGTCTGTAATTAGTCAATTGTAATGAGTTAGTAAAAACTTAAGTGTAGGGGTGTGTTTATAAACCCCAAGTTATGTATTATGTTTATTCAAAAAAAGAGAAAAAAATAGAAAAGAAAAAGAAAGAGTTTGATGCAGAGTTTGTATATCGTAGTTCGTATATCTTAGTCCTAGAATGGTCGAGTCTTGGCTTAGCAACGTCTCAACATGTATTCTTGTATTTAATTAACTCACCATCACCCCAAATCCACCCAAATATATCTCATCCGTTTTTGTTATTGTTTAACTTACACCCAAACATCACAAAGACCTCTTTGATAGTAATTTCTAGTACTTGCGCCTAGCGGTAGAGGTTTTTGATATTTTACCAAGCCTATGGTAATTTGTATGCTACGACAGGTAATGAGTGTTAATTTTTAATTTCCCATATTTTTATAATTCATTATACACCCGAGAGAAAGATGAGATCAAACACTTATGTGGAGGTTGCTAGTTATAACTTTCGTGTTTTAATTACGAGGTCTAGAATGTTATGTCATAAACTATCTTTGAAAAGTAAGTTAAATGCCCTAATACTACTATTGTCTAGGTAGAAAAGCTCATTTTCTTGAGGACAAGAAAAATCCTAAGTGTAGGGGTATTTGATGATTTACGCTCCACTCTTGTGTTATTTTATTAACTTTTTTCGGGTCATTTAACCCTATAATGCATGCAAAATATGCCCAAAACTATGTGCTTAGCGTTATGTTTTTGTGTTTTTAGCATTTAGGACAGGCTTTTTGTAGGGAAAATCATGTTTGACTTGGGCTCATTTGGAAATGAAACGGAGAAGATTACAACTCTACACCAAATCTCATGAAGAAAATGTGTACATTGGCTGGAGACGGCGTCACGATTCATTGTGACGGCGTCAGGACGTACAAAGGATGCCGTCAGGATCCAACTGACTTAAAGAAGCCCTAGAAGATTCGGCGGGGCGACATCGTCAGGCTTATAACGCGACGCCGTCACACCCGTTTTTCTATATATACAAACTCGTTTTTAGGGTTTTAAGTGTGTAACTTTTAGGAGCCGAACCCTATTATTAGAAGTAGATTATAACAGCTGTTTGGGTCGTTTTTAGGGTGTCAAAACCATCTTGTATCAGCCTTAAACACATGTTTTAATCAAGTGAAGTCTTCTATCTTTTATCATTCAATATGTTTATGTGTTGTTTGATTGATTCTTGTTCTTCGCTTCCTTATAATATGCTAGGCTAGATCCATTAGTATTTACTTATGATTACATGAAACTTAGTTTATAGATCCTTTCAATATTGTTACTTGTGATGGATGTGTGCGTTAGGCTCTAGAAAACTGGCTATAAAATATTACATTAGCATAAACGTCTATGGAAACGCGAGTGTGTAGAAAGGATACCATCGGTAACAGTCTTCATACTACCTTATTCTAATATGGTTGATCCCTCTTAAGTGTCTTTAAGTGCATATAGTGTTACTCTTAGGGGCCTGGTAATAGTCTTAACACTACCTGATTGATGTCGTTGTGAGAGTATTGGTGTATGATAGTTTAAGTTTTAATGCTCCACCACCCCTAACAAATTTATATTTTGCCGACTTTATCCTAATAACACGTTAAGGGTAGTGTAACCAGGTGTAACATCCGCGATTTAATCAGTTGTGGATGCCTTTGAGATTGGCTAAGAGTTCGTTTTGTGTGATTTCTTTTGTGTGCTATGTGTTATATATGTGTGCTAAGTGGTTTGAATAGGTGTATAATATCATTTTGAGGTGTGTGATCATCTCTTTTTGAGTGCGTTGTGTGTGGAGATGAGTATTCTATTTGTTCACGTATAGTGATAATGGAAAAGTAATGGTGTATAGCATGTATTGCTACGTCAATAGTTGGATGATTTTGTGTTAAGCGTTTATGGGAAATGTATTATGTTGGAGATAAGTTAAGTGAGTGAAATAAGGAAGTTTGTAGCAAACTTTCTAAAATATAGAAAGTGAAAGTGAATGAAAAGTTATTTTTAGAAGGTTTAATATGTTGAGTTTATTGTAAAAGGTTTATCAATTTTAGCTTAGGTTTTATAAAAACTTAAGGTAATGAAGATAATTAGTTAATTAATAATTAAAGAAAAGAAAAAAAATATAAATAACATATTTATATGTATAAATTTAGAAATTTAAAATAAAAAAATAAAAAATATATAATTAAGGGGTGTTGTGGGCCGGTTTTGAAGAAAGAAAAAAAAAAGAAAACAAAGTTTTACTCTAATTAGGATTCTATGGATATAAATACAAAACCAATTAAACCCTAAATCACTTTTTCTCTCCCTTTTACCTGTGATCGACCGAACCTTCAAGAGAAGAAAAAGAAAAGATTTTTTTTAATCAAGAACAAGTTGGTGATTTAGTGATTCAAGAATCAAGGTTTAGGTATGTTTCAATTAAGATTTTGTTTAGTTTTCTTTAAATCATGTAACAATTAATATGATGGATCATTAGGGTTATAAAATCTTTTGTAATTAAGGATGTTTTAATCATGTTGGAGTGTTTAGAGTTTAATTAGGATCTTATTGATGTAAACGGTTAGGTTTAAATCGCTTTAATTCATGATTTAGAGTTGAGCAGAATTTAGGGTTGTATTCAACTGATGATATCTAGATGTCAAAAACATGTTTTGATACGATTCCATTGCCTAAATTAAAGTTCAAGTGTATATTTTTTCAAAAAGTCTCGGCCTCGAATGATTTGGAGTTTTGGAATGATTTTTGGAAGTTGGAGTTTTAAAATTAGTTACAAGAAAAGTTGTCACAAAACAGTAAAATAAGGGTCAGAATTAAGGTCATGTTTTCGGTGTAATACTAACGTTAAAAGTGGGGAATTAAGGTTAGCCAATCTACAATGGTTAGTTCAATATGTATATTAAATAAACCCTAGAAGGAGAGCTTTCGAATTGTGTGTTAGTATTGATATTTAGTGTCATACTTTTTAGTGTACCATCAGATCGATTTGGGACAGTTTTTGAAGTTGGGATTTTATTTGGGATAGTTACACATGTAATGAGAGTTGAGAATCACAAGGTAGTTGTAAACTCATATAGATAATTAGATGATTGTTTGTTATGTATTTTGTAGGTCAGCAAGAATAAGGTTTTAAGAGTGTAAAGATACATTACAAAATATGCATTATTTAAATTTATGGTGTTAAACTAGTGTAATGGTTTAATGAGGTGGTTACAGGTTGGAACATGGTGTTGGGGGTCGTCCCAATGTTGGTTAATAAAACCCTTAGTATCCATCATATGTGTGTTACATGGACTAGAGCTTTTAGCTTGGTCGCGTGTAACCGTGTTTATTTATTTGTATAGTTGCGTGATAGGAATTGGAAGCTGCATTTTAAGCATTCAGGTGAGTTACATAGTCCTATGTTTTTACATTATTTTAAACTTGGGATGGAAATGATGCAAGTGTTGAAAGAGTTTTAAATTACTGTGATTATGTGTTAGTGTAAATGCATGGACTATTATGTGACTAATGTGCGTTATGTGCTACATGTTATGTGATGTGATATGGATGTGATGTGCCTAGTTGGGAGGGTTACCTTCGGGTATCTCCGGCCTGAGCTAGAAGGAATGAGATTTGGTTATGTGATGTGCCTAGTTGGGAGGGTTACCTTCGGGTATCTCCGGCCTGAGCTAGAGGGATAAGGACTTGGATTGATCCAAGAGCGATTGAGGTCGTCTGCTTGGTATCTGTTTGATTGATTTGATTGATTGGATTGAATTGCATGTTAGCTTGTATGTTAGTTAGCATAATTGTCATGCAAAAGTATTGTTTTATGATCACAGTAATTCGGTTAATGATTTTGGTAATGGATTAAATATGTGTGTCTGAAAACCTATGTTTCTCACCAACCATTGTGTTGACGTATAAGCATCATTTTTAGGTATTCAGCAAGATGAGGTTAAGGTTAAGAAAAGTGGCTAGATGGACCGTAGGCAGCTGGCGAAGTTTAGTTATCTAGATTTCGTTATTTGTTTGGATGATGAATGTTATTTACTTGTTTTGTTTGGATGTTTAAATGTTTGCATGTCATGAAATTGGCGTGAACTGCCTTTATTTCAATGTCAGACGCCTTTTGATTTTTGTTGATGTGTTTGGGGTATTTTCATGACACGGTGTGTCTATACCTTGTATTTTATGCATGAATTAGTTTCTCTATATAGACGCCTATGTGTTGTGATGATTCCCTTTCTTGTTGCGCCTCGCATTTCCGCCTTGGCAGGGTGTGACAGATTGGTATCAGAGCCTTTGGTTATAGAGAAGTAGGTGGTTGAGCCTAGACTATCACCTAGGGGTCCTTCATGTAGATGCATTTAGGGCTTAAGTGTCTAATGCTATAACTGCTATGCTTCCCCTTTATTTTTGCATCGCTTATATATCTTGTATTTTGCTAAGTTGTCATTTTAGTTATTTCGCCTACCATTATCTGATATGATATGTATTACTTTCTTAGTATTTTAGCTATGTTTTCCCCCCACTCGTAAGAAGTCTCGTTGGGGAACCGTTTTCTCAACTGGACTTAAGCGTTATAAGGAGCCTCTTGTGGAACCGAAGGAGATAGGATAGTTGATCGTTTGTCGGATGCGCGTAATAGGGCTGGACCCGCGAAGTCGGGTGATTCTTACGGAGGCAAAGTCAAACCCAAGCGAGGCCCAGCATAAGTTTATCCCGTCCTTTACATCGTCATGTTGGTATTGATTATATCTTTCGGATATTTCGTATTTTGGGAGTTGTTGTGAGACTTTCGTTCCTTTGTGTCGTTTCGATTTTATTTTGATATAAGTAAGTAGTTATTTGATTGAGCATCCTTTATGTGTTAAGTTGGAGTGGTTTAAGATGTGCAATGTGGTATCTGTGCTTATATGTGAATTATGATTGAAATGGGTAGTCTTGGAAGTAAGTACACGTGTGAAAGGAGACACTTATAATTATAGTTGCCAACATAATTATAAAGGCATCACACACATAGACTTGTGACCATGATTGCATTTATTTGTGTTTGGTTGTAAGGTGGTAGTGTAATATGTTTTTTTATATGTGTATTCATGATTAGGATGGTGGTATGGGTAGATAATTATTCTCTTACCCTAATTGGAAGATATGTTAAATTAAGTTGTATAGATAGTAAGTTTCTCTTCTATCTAGTATTTGCTAGTATTTGCGGATACCTAGTATTACTATTATAAAGGCTTGCCCCGTTTGCATCGGTTGTTTGTTCGGATTTCCTAAGTCTAATCTTTGCATCTCTTCATCGTACTTTGTAGTAGGATACACCGTTTTTCTATTCGACATTCTCGATGTATATTGGTTGTTCTAGGAATCTGCTCTTTACGTGAGATAGGAGCGTTCTTATTAGTTATTTCATTGCATTTGATTACTCGTCATGAGTATTCAATCGTTTCTTTTAAGCACTAATTGTTCCTAACATACCACATTTAGTTTGGATCTTAACCCCCTGGTTGTAATATCCCTTGGTTTTTCGTAACCCGTTGGCGACGTTGTTTTGGTTATCCGGGATGTTTTTAGGTTTGCTCCGTTGATGTTATTTTTGGATAAGACCTTCCGTTTTCTTTTGGGTATCGTAACTTCTTGCATGAAGTTTTCTTGTACGGAGTTTCGTGTGTTTTTATTTTGAGTATATGGTTATCCTGGTATTTTTTTCGTTTCAAGCAATAGAATTGTGTTTGAGTTTGACGGTGTTTACGATCCATTTTGTACTAAATATATGCGAGGACTATATGTATATGTTTCTAATAGCTAATGATTTGCACACTCTTTATTTTGATTTGCACACTTCATTCTGCACTTTAATCAGTTATACATTTATTTAATGATGTTTTGTTAGTTTGTACATTTGAGTGTATGGATAAAAAATAAGAGTGTGTCTCCCATTTATCATAGACAACTACTCCCTCCGTCCCATATTAAGTGTCCACAATGGAATCTTTTAAGTCTTCATTCATCAACTTTGACCATAAATATTTTTGTTTGTGTTATATAATATTGAACGAAAATTATACCAACGAAAAATATATTCAAAACTTTATCCATTCATATATTTTGCATCAAGTATCATATAACATAAGAAGAAATCATTAAGGTCAAAGTTGAAGAAAAAAGACTTTGAAAAAGTCAAGTGGACACTTAATGTGGGACGGATGGAGTATACATCAATATTGATATGGTTGGGTATTAAGAAATTAGATATTATGCATAAATATATTATAATTAGAGTTAAGTACATTTTTTGTCCTTGTGGTTTGGTGTGTTTTTCACTTATGGTCCAAAATTCAAAAAATGTTTGGTTTTGGTCCAAAAGACATAGTTTCGTTCCACTTTTAGTCCAAAAATTTTAGTCCAAATTTACGGAATTGGACTAAAAGTGGAACGAAACTATGTTTGGACCAAAACCAAACATTTTTTGAATTTTGGACCAAAAGTGAAAACACACCAAACCACAAAGACCAAAAATGTACTTAACTCTTATAATTATTACAAATTTTCAATCTTAATCGACTATTGCAACTTAGAACAATGTTATTGAGAAAACCACTCAAAGACACAAATCGACGCTAATGCACATTGTTAGCGTTGTGCAACAATGCCAATAAAAAAACTTTTCTTCGAAAATATGCTCTAAGGCTACAAATAAAGTTTCTCAGAGAAGTTTTTGTCGAAAACTATAGGAGGGAGGACATTTTAACTCACTCTCGGACAAAATGAACGTACTATCACCATCACAAACTATTTTTTTAATTTATCATCGCCGCTATATGCAATTACTCGTAGAATGCAATCTTGCACACGATCGATGCTAACGAAATACAATGCGACCAAGACATTAGGAATTGTATTTTCAAGTACTCCCTCACACTACAAATACAAGTTCACGAAAAAGTATTCGCCGTCGAAATTTGGTCGAAACTAGACACCGCCGCCGCTAGGCGCGGGTACTAGGCTAGTACACAAATAATAGCCCATAATAAACTAATACCAATACTCATAATACATCGACTAAGTGCCCGGTCTTTTGGACTAAAGATTGCAGACAGGACTGAAAGCATATATACAATCGCCAAAAATCGTTTACCCAATAACAACATTTTAGCCACTTGTGGACATTAGAAGCAAAATTACGTTCCTGAGATTGGCCCTCTAGATTTCTGGACGGGTTGTTGAAGCCTGTAAAAACACGATAACAGGAACCGGTCCCTGAGGAATTGGATGATTATTCTTAGGATTGGCATGTTACTACCAACGTTCATCACGAATTTTTTAAAGATTGTTGAACCCCCTTACTTCCCTAACTGAGAGGAATCAGAAGTATGAGAGGAGCGTAGAATAAGAAGAGACTTTTCAGACTTTGAAGAATGATTTGTCTGATACTCCGATAAAGCGAATGTAGTGGGTGATGCGTTGAGTAGAAAGGAGAGAGTGAAATCAAGACGAGTAAGAGAAATGATATTGGCAGCCCAAAGTGAGGCGTTCAAGCAAGAGAACGTACTCACAGAAAGGCTACATGGTTTAGATCCAGAGATGGAAAGAAAAGGAGACGAGAGTTTGTACTTTATGGATCGAATTTAGGTTCTATTGGTAAGAAGTATAATGGATGAGGCCCATACATCAGGGTACTTGGTACATCTGGGAGCGGATAAGACGTACTATAACCTTGGAGACATGTATTGGTAGCCACGTGTAGAAAAGGATATAGCTACCTATGTTATAAATTATCAAATTTGTTTAAGAGGTGACGGTTGCATTGTCAAAGACTTTTAGCTTTCTGCAAACAACCTGAGATACTAGAGTGAAAAAGTAAATAGAACACCTGGATATTATTTACTAAAATTCCAAGTCAAAGTATGAGTATGAGTGATTTGGATGATGGTCGATAGACTGACCACGAAAGCTCATTTTCTAGCTAATCCAAAAGATTTCAAGAGTAGAAGTTGGTAAATATATTGGTGAGATAATATCAAGGAATGGAATTCTGGTGACGATCAACTCAGGTTGAGATGGATGATTTACCTTGTGGTTTTAGCAGACGCTGCAGAAAGTGTTAGAGACGCGATTGGATTTGAGTACTGCTTATCATCCTCAGACGGATGGACAAAGTGAGCGTACAATTCAGACTTTGGAAGATATGATAAGGGCGTGCGTTATAGATTTTGGTGGTAGTTGGGATGTTCATCTACCATTAGCTGAGTTTTCCTACAACAACAGTTATCATTCGAGCATTCGGTGTGTCCGTTTGAGGCCTTGTGAAGTATGAAGTTATGATCGCCTGTGTTAAGGCAAGATAGGAGAGGCAGTGAGATTGGACCTGATTTAGTGCAGAGACGACCGATAAGGTGGTATTTATAAAGAAAAGCTAAAAGTGCGAGAGATCGTCAAAAGATCTATGCAGATAAGAGACATAAACTGTTAGAGTTTAAGGTGGGTGATCAGGTATTATTAAAGGTGTCGCCTTGGGAGGGCGTAATGCATTTTAGAAAGAAGGGTAAGTTAGCACCAAGATATGTAAGACCATTTGAGATCCTTGGAAGGATTGGCTTAGTAGTTTATAGGTTGAGGTTACCTAAGGAGTTGTAGCATGCATGACACCTTTCATGTGTCAAATCTGGGGAATTTCTGGCGATGCTAAGTTTCATTTGCCATTGGATGAGTATTTTAAGGTCGGACAAGACACTTCCGTTTGTCAAGGCACCTGAAGAGATTAATGGAACGAGAAATTAAGAAGTAAAACGTAGGATATATCACTTATTAAAGTTAGTGGAATCTAAACATGGGTCTTTAGTTTACCATGGTAACAAGCGAAGACCAGATGAGGATTAATCCACAATTGTTCATGGACCGAGTTGTTGAGCTTGCTAGTTAAATCTCGGGACGAGATTTCCTCAAGGAGAGGATATTGTAACATCCGTGATTTAATCAGGTTAGTGATGCCTTGAGAAATGGCTAAGAGTTTGTTTTGTGTGATTTCTTGTATGCTATGTGTTATATATGTATGCTAAGTGGTTTGAATAGGTGTATAATATCATTTTGAGGTGTGTGATCATCTCTTTTTGAGTGCATTGTGTGTGGAGATGAGTATTCCATTTGTTCACGTATAGTGATAATGGAAAAGTAATGACGTATAACATGCATTGCTACGTCAATAGTTGGATGCTTTTGTGTTAAGCGTTTATGGGAAATGTATTATGTTGGAGATAAGTTAAGTGAGTGAAATAGGAAAGTTTGTAGAAAACTTTCTAAATATAGACAGTAAAATGTGAAATGAAAAGTTATTTTTAGAAGGTTTAGTAAGTTGCGTTTATGTAAAAAGGTTTACCCAAATTAGCTTAGGTTTTTATAAAAACTTAAGGTAATGAAGATAATTAGTTAATTAATAATTAAAGAAAAAGAAAAAAAAATATAAATAACATATTTATATGTATAAATTTCGAAATTTAAAATTTAAAATAAAAAAAATATAATTAAGGGGTGTTGTGGGCCGGTTTTGAAGAAAGAAAAAAAAGGAAACAAAGTTTTACTCTAATTAGGATTCTTATAAATACAAAATCAGTTAAACCCTAAATCACTTTTTCTCTCCCTTTTACCTGTGATCGACCGAACCTTCAAGAGAAGAAAAAAAAGATTTTTTTTAATCAAGAACAAGTTGGTGATTTAGAAATTCAAGAATCAAGGTTTAGGTATGTTTCAATTAAGCTTTTGTTTAGTTTTCTTTAAATCATGTAACAATTAATATGATGGATCATTAGGGTTATAAAATCTTCTGTAATTAAGGATGTTTTAATCATGTTGGAGTGTTTAGAGTTTAATTAGGATCTTATTGATGTAAACGGTTAGGTTTAAATCGCTTTAATTCATGATTTAGAGTTGAGCAGAATTTATGGCTGTGTTCAACTGATGATATCTAGATGTTAAAAACGTGTTTTGATATGATTCCAGTGCCTAAATTGAAGTTCAAAGAGTCTATTTTTCAAAAAGTCCAGCCTCGAATGATTTGGAGTTCTGGAAGTTGGTTAAATATTGGTTACAAGAAAAGTTGTCAAAACAGTAAATACGGGTCAGAATTAAGTCATGTTTACGAGGGTAAAACCCTAACTTAAAAGTAGAATTATAGTTAGCCAATCTACAGTGGTTAAGTTCAATATGTATTTAAAGAAACCCTAGAAGGAGAGCTTCTGATTGTGTGTCTAAGTATGTTTTTTTAGTGTACAATCAGATCCAAATTGTGATAGTTTTGAAGTTGGATTTTATTTGGGATAGTTACACATGTAATTGGAGCTTGGGAATCAAAAGGTAGTTAGTAAACTCATAGAGGAACTTAGATGATTTTTGGTATGAATTATAAAGGTCAGCAAGTAAGGTTTTTAAGAGAGTAAAGATACACTAAAATTCTGCATTATCGAATCAATTGTAGTTAACCAATGTAATGTGTTTATGAAGTGGTTAAGGTTGGACAGGGTGTCGGGGTGACCCATGATGGTTAATCAAACCCCTATACATCCATCACATGTGTGTTACATGGACTAGATCTTTTAGCTTGGTCACGTATAACCGTGTTTATTTATCTGTATAGTTGCGTGATAGGAATTGGAAGCTGTTTTGAGCATTCAGGTAAGTTACATAGTCCCATTTTTTACATTGTTTTAAACTTGGGATGGAAATGATACAAGTGTTGAAAGAGTTTTAAATTGCTATGATTATGTGTTAGTGTAAATGCATGGACTATTATGTGACTAATGTGCGTTATGTGCTACATGTTATGTGATGTGATATGGATGTAATGTGCCTAGTTGGGAGGGTTACCTTCGGGTATCTCCGGCTTGAGCTAGAAGGAATGAGATTTGGTTATGTGATGTGCCTAGTTTGGAGGGTTACCTTCGAGTATCTCCGACCTGAGCTAGAGGGATAAGGACTTGGATTGATTCAAGAGCGATTGAGGTCGTCTGCTTGGTATCTGTATGAATGATTTGGATTG
>BQNB010047101.1:0-43328 GCA_026074375.1 Tanacetum coccineum | reverse complement strand
TGTCTTTCACACACTGTGGAATCAAGTCTATCCTAAGAGTCCTATGCATTATCCTTGTGATATTGCCAGAACATCCGAGTGAAACAAAGGTTTTTCACAATGAAGATGGAAATCCTGCTTGAGCCAACATCAAACAAGCTCTTGGTAGGTGACTTGCGAGATTCTATATGAATCAAACTTGTGTCAACTGGAAAGAAACGATGGTGCGATTCTACATGAATCAAACTTGTTCCAGTAATATGAATTGACGACTCAATCAGAAAGATAGTAACTATCTGATTCACTCTTACTGTGTTGTCTGCTTTGAGACGCTCCGGTAACGAGAACGGCTAGTGCAGCTGCGAAACCCTGTCAAGGAGATTCTTTTGAATTCTACCTGATCACAGGCAGTATTTATACTGATTAACGGGGAACCGTGGTTATTGCAACCATATTCGACGAAGTGACAAAGACACTTTCGTCCATATATGTTTATCTCTAACCTATACTTGCAGGTTTTCCTGACGGTTGCAGCTTCTAGTCCATGACGAGTCAAGATTCAAGACCTCATGCTCAATCCACAAAGATTAATTCATGATGAAAGCTCAATCTATCAAAGTCTTCCGCAATCTCTGATGAACAAGCACTTCCTCATAAGAACATTTTGTGGTTCAAGTAATCATGTTAAAAGAAAATGTTGAGGGAGATTGTTAGCAAGCTTTCAAGATCTTGAGCATGAGGGTGGAGACACAAGATCGCAAGGCGGCATAAAGTTTCAAGGATAAAGATTTAGTGATCTCAGTAGTCAAGACAAATCAAGGCCAAAGACCACGATATCAGTATTTTGTCAAAGTATATCAAGTTAAAGATCAAGATCCAAGATCACAAGCATGCAAATGGATCTTCAAAAGAATTCCCAAGAATACAAGGCTCCAAGTCTCAAGACGTCACAAGAAGGATCCACAATTGAATGACCACCCCTTAGGGGGAGATTGTTAGCCGTGATATTTAGTAAAGTGATGGTCATTAAACAATCCCGAGCCTTGTATAGGAAAACGTAGTTTTCGGGAATTTAGTTAAGCTAGTTGGGCCTAGTTGTCGGGCTCAAGCCCATTTGTTCTATGAACCGGCCCATCACAAAGCCCGCTAGAATAGTCCTCTCTTGGATCTATTTAAAGCCCTCTCCAAGTGTGGAGAGGGTGTTGCTTCTCATTTTTCTTTTGTGAAACAAGTAACCATTTTTCTTTGTTTTTACTTTCTCTCTCTAAAATCTATTTTTCTTATTTTTGTGTTTTGGTGATGAAATGATATCCTAACACAGATAGTTACTATCTTTCTGATTAAGTCATCAATTTATTTTACTAGAACAAGTTTGATTCACATAGAAACGCACCATCGTTTCTTTCCAGTTGACACAAGTTTGATTCATATAGAATCGCGCAAGTCACTTACCAAGATCTTGTTTGATGTTGGCTTAAGAAGGATTTCCATCTTCATTGTGAATACATGAGTATCACTTGGATGTTCTGGCAAGATCTCAAGGATAATGCGTAGGACTCTTTGTTACGACTTGTGAACTTTATGGTGTTCAACAAATGTATTTTGACATTGTGTCCTAATGAGATTTATAATTTAATCTCTCTTAGGCTCTAGACTCGATTTGTGCACTTTGGTTTTAGTAATCGGAGGCTGGAGCAGACTGCCACCTATTCAATATCAACAATCTCGGAGTGAGAAAGTTAATAGAGAACGAGTGGATCGAACGAGCTGTTCGAACGAGTGGATCGAACGAGCTGTTCGAACGAGTGGTTCGAACGAGCTGTTCGAACGAGTGGATCGAACGAGCTGTTCGAACGAGTGGTTCGAACGAGCTGTTCGAACGAGTGGATCGAACGAGCTGTTCGAACGAGCGGTTCGAACGAGCTGATCGAACGAGTGGGATCGAACGAGCATTTTTTTGGACCGAACGAAATTTTTTTAGAAAACTTGTGTGACGAAAAAGGGTTTCAGTAAAACAACCATAACTTTTGATCGTAAGTCCCGTTTTTAAAGAAGGCCCGTGACACCCTCAAATCGAAGAGAAAGAAACAGACGATCATGCACGTAAAACCAGCCGAAGGCAGTAAGGGAGTTATTCGAAGACCCAAAAACATCGTTTTCTATGAGAAATTGACAATTTTCAGTTTTTTTTGGAATTTTTCGCCGCTGATTCCGGATCAAAACACTCACGTTTTTTCTTGATTTAGTAAAATCCCGTAAATATCGATTTCGTTTTACGGTTTAAGTCATAGAATTTTAAAATCCCCGTGACTTAATTGTATTTTCACCAACACAACAAACACAATACATTACACTAAAACGATCCTTATCAAAATTCACCTTCATTCATAATGGCTAGTATTGAATTTTAATGACTACGGAGTTATTGTCCGATGTTATTTATCTGGGATTGAAGTAGTATTTCATGAGGAGTGTACTTATTTCGTCTTTGTTTTTCGTCAACGAAGATGACTTGATCGGGCTTTATAAAATATGCCGGAGATTAGTCCGAAGAGATGATTAGTGCTTCAACTTGTTACTTTGGTGTCACGGTTTCGACTTCGGTAAAGGGATAAAATGTGTACTTTGGGCTGAATTCAATCAAGACTGGGATGCTTCCTAAGTGAGACGATGTTGATGATATCATCCCTCCCTTAAGATCGGTGCACTAATTCTTATAAGTGAGACTGGGATGGTTTGTTATTAAATAACAGATATCAACCCGATCTTCAAATAAAAGGAATTTGTACGTGTCAGTGCGTTTATCCTTAACAACGAAAAGAGAAATCTTTTCGGTCTTGAGCTACTTTCGAAACATTCAATGTTTGTTAGCTCAAGTCAATGGCTTGTAATCAAATGTCAGATTGCAACCCGTTCTTCAACGACAAAGGGAGTGTACGCTTCAGTGCGCTTTACCTAAGAAAAACAAAATATAAAAATATAAAACCTATAAAAGCAAACTACAAAATCAAAAAATTTCAAAAATACAAAAATAATCTTCTCCGACATGTCTCTCGACAATCGATAACATTTGCGCACCTAGAAATGTTGATTAATATTAACACAGGTGAATAAATGAAGTTCGAGCGAGAGTTTTAAATGCTTTCAAAACATGTCCTTTTCATTTTTTCTCTTACGACTTCTAAGTAAATTCACTTCGACTCGGTCTCCAAAGAAAGGAAAATTGTTCATATTGTTTGTACATTTATCCTAAACAACGGGAAGCTCATATCTTCTCGGTCTTGAGCAATGTCATATAAACATTCAAAGTTTTGAATGCTCAAGAGAAGTTTTTAAGGAAAATGATGGTAAATCAGATATATCTCACATATTTTCCTGTTGAGCACAATTTTTCAAGATATTCTCAAAAAGAAAATTTCAAATTCTTTCAAAATTGTGTGCTCAACAAACTCCCACTCCAAGTTTTCAATCTATTCTATAATTGAGGGGGAGTATAATAATATGATTCATTCTGCATGCACTCCTGTTCTCTCCATACTTTGTTAGGCTCATGTGAATTCTGGACATTAACTTGTTTTTAATTCACTAATTGTCAAAAATTGTAATCACATATGCAATTTTTGAGGGGGAGAATAGTGATTAAAATGTGATCAATACGGATTAATAACGGATACGATCTTCAATCTATAAGTGCGTTCCTAAACCTCGCATGTGCTAAACTCTTTCATAAAATGGTGCATATTGTAGGGGGGAGCTTTTTTGGTAACTCTGGAATACTCAATGTGTCTCAAATGATTTCTTATACACTTGATTATTTTTCATCAATGTTTTAATGGATCTAATCGGCAATAATCTCAAAGACGACCCAACTGATTAATTTCCAGAGGTGTTATAAGGCAGTTAAGGTTAGTATATTCGGTTCCATGATCCAGCCAAGAACCGAGGGATCTACACCCAGAGAAACTTCCATCTAGATGGGGAAGAGTAGAATTCCTAGGTATGATTTGAAAAAAAAAAAAAAAGGATTAAAGGAGATTGGGAAAAAATGTTATCCAGGCATTAGTTATCACCAGAACAATCCCAACATGGAGAATAATGAAGGACGCGTTGTTTTTAAACATTGAAGGGGTTGAAGAATGAAAAAGAATTGTAAGGATAAAGGGTGAAAAGAAAGAACCTCCATACAACCTTAGGCAGAAACGGGGTCAATGCATAATCTATCGTAATCACAAAGATGATTCTGATATTGAAGACAAGTATCATGGACCCAGTGATGCAATGCACAACCCCCTTAGCCACTCAGAATCTCTCAAAAGATTTCCCTGTTTCATTCTCACTGAGTTTCAACACATTACTATCGGCTTTCTCAGATCGTAGAGATCGTTATATTGAAAAAAGGTGCCGGGTCCGCTCCAGCCTCCGATTACCAATAACAAATGTGCACTTATCAGTCTAGAGCCAACAATCCATCAAAAATCTCACTAGGCACACAAATTCCAATATACAAAATGTTGTACATAAACATTATATAACATTTTGGTATCATTAATTCCTACGCATTACCTTTTGATAAAAATTGCCAGAACAGTCTGATAGATACCTTTAGTATTCACAGTGAAGATTGTAAATCCAACTTGAGCCACGTCAAACAAGCTCAGGTAGGTGACTTGCGAGATTCTATATGAATCAAACTTGTGTCAATGGAAAGAAAACCGATGTGCGAATTCTACACTGAATCACACTGTTCCAGTAATAAGAATTGACGACTCAATCATAAGAGATAGTTAACTCTCAGATTCAGCTCTTACTGTGTTGTAAGCTTGAGACGCTCCGGTAACGAGTAACGCTAGTGCATTCTGCGAAAAACCTAGTCAAGGAGATTCTTTTGAATACTACCTGATCACAACCGGCAGTATTTATACAGATTAAAACGGGGAACCGTGGGATATTGCAACCATATTCGAGGCGAAATACAAAGACACTTTCGTCCATATAAGTTTAATCCTCTAACATCTAGCTTGTAGGTTTTCCTTACGGTTGCAGCTTCCTAGTACCTTGACGAGATCAAGATTCAAGACCCTCATTCTCAATCCACAAAGATTCATATATCATGAAGAAAGCCTCAACTATCAAAGATCTTCCGCAATATCTTGATGAACAACCACTCACTCATATAACATTTTTAGTGTTTCAAGTAATCCTGTTAACAGAAAAATGTTGAGGGAGATTTGTTAGCAAGCTATCAATGATCTGAGCATGAGGGTGGAGACGACAAGATCGCCAGGCGGCATAAAGATTCAAGATAAAATTTGATATCTCAGTAGTTCAAGACAACCAAGGCAAAGACCATGATCATCAGTATTTTGACAAAGAATATCAAGTTTAAAATCAAGATCCAAGATCACAAGCATAGCAAACGATCTTCAAAAGAATTCCCCGAAGAATTCAAGGCTCCATTACTCAATATGGCACAAGAAAGATCCACAATTGAATGACCACCCCTCAAGGGAGAGTGTTAGCCATGATTATTAGTAAAGTGATGGCATAAACAATCCCGAGCCTTAGTAAAGGAAAACGTAGTTTTTCGGAGTTTAGTTAACGTAAGGGTGTGTTGGGGTTGGTGGGTGGTTGTATTGGGTTGGGGTAGTAGTGCTAGTTGGGCCTAGTTGTCGGTCTCAAGCCCATTTGTTCAATGAAAACCGTCCCCCTCACAAAAGCCCGCTAGAAGAGTCCTCTCTTGTGGATCTATTTAAAGCCCTTATCCTCCAAGTGTGAGAGGGTGTTGCATCTCATATTTTCTTTTGTGAAACAAGTAAACCATTTTCTTTGGTTTTTCTTTCTCTCTCTAAAATCTATTTTTCTATTTTTGTGTTTTGTGAGAAATGATATTCCTAACACAGATAGTTACTATCTTTCTGATTAAGTCATCAATTTATTTTACTAGAACAAGTTTGATTCACATAGAAACGCACCATCGTTTCTTTCCAGTTGACACAAGTTTGATTCATATAGAATCGCGCAAGTCACTTACCAAGATCTTGTTTGATGTTGGCTTAAGAAGGATTTCCATCTTCATTGTGAATACATGAGTATCACTTGGATGTTCTGGCAAGATCTCAAGGATAATGCGTAGGACTCTTTGTTACGACTTGTGAACTTTATGGTGTTCAACAAATGTATTTTGACATTGTGTCCTAATGAGATTTATAATTTAATCTCTCTTAGGCTCTAGACTCGATTTGTGCACTTTGGTTTTAGTAATCGGAGGCTGGAGCAGACTGCCACCTATTCAATATCAACAATCTCGGAGTGAGATGTCAATAGATAACGTGTGTATCTCCGTGACAAATGAGACAAGTTTCTTTTGAGAGAAACTCGAATGGCTGGGAAGGGTTGTGTATTGCATCACTGGGTCCATGACGGCTTTCTTTAATACCAACAATCATCTTTGTGATTTTGGTAGATTATGTATTAACCCGATTTCTGCCTAAGTTGTGTGGAGGGCTACTTTGTTTTCACCCTTTATCCATGCATTTCTTTTTCATTCTTCAACCCCTTCAATGCTTACCAAGACGTCATTACTAACACCTTGTTGTGACTGTTCCAGTGTTAGCTCAATCTTAGTCGGCATTCTTCTGTTATTCACATTCATCTCCAATCATACCTAAGGAGTGCTATTTCTAACTATGGATTGTCCTTAGATAGATCCCTCCGGTACTGGTTGGATCATAGGACTTATACCTAACCTTAACCACCTTATGACTTCATTGACGTCGTAAGATTAATTGGTTGTTGGGTATAGAGATCAAACCATAAAAAAAACTTTTTCTGACATTTTGAATTACCCCCCCTACACAAGTGCATCGAGATTCGAAATTGTTTTGCACATGAAGGAAAGAGTTGCACTTAGAGTCTTAAAGATCACATTCTTCTATATCACATTTTAATCACATTTTATCCCCTTATTTAAAATAATAAATCCCTTAGTATTTGAAATACTAATTGATTAAAATCTTGACATGAAAAATTCCATGGGGAGAAAAATTATACCACGATATTGCATGAATTCATTTTCCTGATAGCTCCCCTTCAACAGTATTAGTAGGATACTAATATTTATTAAAACTTGACATTGGAATGAAAAATTGATACGACACCACAAAATGTTGAAGACGGGTTGAGATGCCTTAGTGAACAATATATATTATTATTTGACATTATAATTTTCACATTTTAAATTTCATGAGATGTGTTTGGGTACATAAAAATGACATTTATGAGATGTACCCAACACATTAAAAGGCTTTTGTTTTAAAAGCTCCCCCTCAGAAATTGATCCACATAAAATGACATTGATAGTACTACAATTTTTTAAACTTAATTGAGGAAGGGAGTGTTGAACACACAATTTTAACAAATACCACTTTTTATGGAAAGATACCACAAATTATATTGTAGATAATTTGACATTGAAAAGTCCTTTTTGGAAAATTATGTTCAATGATTTATAAAAACCATGATAGAAGACGTCTCTTCTATTTAAAAGAGATAAAGTCGCTATCCTGAAATGTACAGCTTACCTTTTACATCCGGAGTCCGAGTTATGCACTGAAATATACATAGAGGTCATTTGAGAAAGTCATAGAGAAAAATTTAGAAATGACATGTTTTGAAAGCATTTGAAACTCTCGCTCGAACTTCATTTACACGCCCGTGTCGATGTTAATCAACATTTCTAGGTACGTAAATGTTATCGATTCCAAGAGACATGTCGAGAAGATTCTTTTTGGTATTTTTGAAAATTTTCTGATTTTATATTTTGTTTTTCTAGGTTTTATATTTTTCTATTTTCTTTTTGTTGGTTTTATATTTTTGTATTTTCTTTTTCAAAATTTTTATAAATCAAAAATAAAGAGAGAATAAAAATATTTACAAATTGATGTTTGATGGATCAAGCAGATTCAATTGCCAGAACCTCCAGTTCATCTGGAGTCAAACATCTCATACCGAGTTGTCTGACAAGATACTTAAACCTATCTTCCGATAAAGCTTTAGTGAACAAGTCAGCTAACTGGTATTCAGTTCCGACAAAGAATAATTCAACAATACCCTTTTCAACCTGTTCCTTTATGAAGTGATATCTGACATCGATGTGCTTGGTATAGGAATGTTGGACTGGATTGCACGAGATGGCTATGGCTGCCTTTGAGTCACAATACATAGGTATTTTATCAAAGTGGAAGCCATAATCTGTGAGCTGAGTTCTCAACCATAGAACTTGAGCGCAGCACGCAGATAAAGACACATACTCGGCTTCTGCTAAAGACATTGAAATGCAAGCCTGTTTCATGGACGACCAGCTGACTAACTTGTCACCGCCTAGAAATTGTATGCCACCAGATGTACTCTTTCGTGAATCGAGACAACACGCGTGATACGAATCTTAAAAAGTAGTTAGTTCAAAACAAGTGTCTTTCGGATACTAGAGACCCATGTTAATGGTATCTTTAAGGTACCGAAAGATCCGCTTAACCGCAGTGAGATGTTTCTCAGTCGGTTTCGCTTGATAGCGAGCACAATAACATATTGCATGTACAATATCTGGTCTACTTGCTGTTAGATACATAAGTGCTCTGACCATACTACGATATTTCGTTTGGTCAATCGGAGTACCACTCAAGTCAGCATCTAGGTGTTTTGTAGCCATTGGAGTACCAATGCTATCAGATGAGGTCATACCATGCTTTTTAAGTATCTCTTGAGCATACTTAGCTTGGTTTATAAAGATACCACGAGGGGATTGGTGGATCTAAATTCCTTAAAAGAATTTCAGCTCCCCCATCATAGACATTTCAAACTTGATGTGCATTAGTTTTTCAAACCTTTTTGAAAGTTTTGGGTTCGTAGAACCAAAAATAATGTCATCAACATAATTTTGCACAAGCAATATGTCTTCCTCATGTTTAGTTATGAACAGAGTTGGATCAATAGAACCTTTTAAGAATCCTTTGGATATCAGGAAGTTGGATAGTTCATCATACCACGCTCTTGGTGCTTGTTTGAATCCATATAATGCCTTTTTGAGACGGTAAACTTGATCAGGATGATATGGGTCTACAAATCCATCTAGCCGGTTTACGTACACTTCTTACTTTAAAGGTCCGTAAAGAAATGTTGTCTTAACGTCCATCTGGTATACTGTAAATGATTTGTGTGCAGCATACGCAATGAATAACCTGACAGCTTCTAACCGAGCAACTGGTGCAAATGACTCTTCGAAATCAATTCCTTCCTTTTGAGCATATCCTTTAGCTACAAGACGAGCTTTGTTGTGAATTACAGTATTTTCCTCATCACGTTTGTTTTTCCAGATCTACTTCATGTTAATGACATTTTTGCAAAGTGGCCCGTCGACTAATTCCCATACATCTAATCGATCAAACTAGTGAAGTTCTTCCTGCATCGCTTCAATCCATGCAGAATCAGCCATGGCTTCTTTGATGTTCTTCGGTTCGGTTCGACTCATGGTGAGTGCGAACATACACATTTCACCATCTGTTTCTAGCTGGCGTCTTGTTCTAATTGATTGAGAAGGATTTCCAATGACTTGTTCTAATGGATGATCTTTGGTCCAACGATGTCCAGAGGGATGATGTTGATAGAATGTATGCATGTTTGACGAATCAACATGACGAGACGATGTCTCCCCTCGTTCTTGTACCGATGTACTAAAGACGTTGACAAATTCGTCGTCGTCAACTTGTGCATATTCGTTAGTGGTTTCTGCTTGAATAATGTTCTTAGTGGCAGTGGCAGTTGGTACTTGAGTTGGTACTTGATTTGTGGTTTAAGGTGTTGTTTGAATGTTCAATGGAGGTGCATCTGCAGCAACAGTTGTTGTTGAAGATTGAGTTATGTTATGTTGTTGACGTTTATTAGGATCATGAGTAGCATGTACAGCGGAAGACTTTGACATAACTGGAGTAGTTCCATTGAGTAATTCATCGAACATCAGACTAAATAGCAAATCCAGCTCATTTGACGTTGTTACTATCTCAGCTGCTTGAGGAACATTTTCTTGACTTCGGGGACTAGGACTTAAACTGTCTTGTTCAATTACCATAGTCAGACATTGTGGAATGAGGTCAGAACTGATGTGATCTAACGCCATTCTTTGACATTTTGGATCGAGGCTTAAACTGTTGTGTTCAAACGTCATTTGACATTGAGGTTTGAGGCTTGAACTTTTGTGTTCAAACATCATTTGACATTGAGGTTCGAGGCTTGAACTGTTATGTTCAAACGTCATTTGACATTGAGGTTCGAGGCTTGAACTGTTGTGTTCAAATGTCATTTTCTTTTGATCAGTTGTGAATCCCTTGTAACACTGGTTTATAAGATATCATTCTTTTCAGCAACCACACTCTGAGATTTTCCTTTTTGACATTATATGATGTACCTGCACTTAAATCAATACTTTGTTTCTTCTGAACATTGGTTGATGTACCTGCACTTAAATCCAGAGTTTGTTTGCATTTATGAATTTTAAAGATATCTACATTGGAACCATGTGAGGGTTTACTGTCAACCTTGCTCGTGCAAAAGTCGAATGACTTTCCTGTAGGAATCCACCTAAGACTAACAGTATTGAAAATTCTACCCGGGTGTTTCCACCTAAGACAAGATCTAGGAGATATTTTCTCATACACAGCAGAAGACTTTCTAGGAGAAAACCTATGTCCTTTGAGGATTTGCCTACCAGGTTTCTGAATATGACTTTTCTGGTCTACGGGTTTGTTACTGTTTCTGGTCTTATGGGATTGAATCTTAGCACGTGAATTCACTTCCTTCAGGAGTTTTGATATACAAGCATCATGATTTCCATTAAAGACACACTTTTGACATGTTAAACAAACAAAGTGTTTGGAATCTAAAAAAGGACTAGAATTCCTAGAGTGATCTACTAGTGGCACAACATTTGACATTACACAACTACTCTTAGATATAGGCAAACTCCTAGATGTTTGATTACTGCTCTTAGGTTTTGGTTTGCGGTCATTAGTAGTGTTTTGTGGACTAGCAGTATGCATCACATTAGATTTTGAATTTCTACTTCTTTCTTGTGTCTTTTTCTTAGCTTCTTCTAGATAGTAACTGTGAACCATATCATTTGAACTAAATCTTGGCATGTTCTTAGAACTATTCATAGATGAGCTAGATGCAATCATTGGATCAGGTTTTGCAAAAGCATATGCTTTTCTCTTAGGAAAATAGTGTTGAGTGAATGGTTTTGACAAATTGTTATTCACATCAACTTGGGAGGCAAACTGTGGTTTTGAAATTTTAGGTCTTTCAGATTTAAACGCATTCGGTTGTCTAATAATTGATTGGTTTCTAAGTGGTTGTAAAACCAGTTTCCCCAAGACTGATGGTTTTGCAAACTTAGTATCTACACTATTTCCTTTTAACTTTCTTAATTCGTTTTTTAAAGCAGCAATTGCAAATACATTTTCTTGTATCTGAGCTTTCAAATCAGCATTTTCAGTAGACTTATTGTTTAGTTGGACAATCAGGGAGTCAGTATGGTCTTTCGTCTGAACTCGTGTCTTTTTGATAGAATCATAAAGCTTTTTGTAAGTCTGTTTCAAATGCTCATTTTCTTTATGTAACCGCTCATTTTATGTAAGTAATTTAGCCACACTATGTTCCAATTCGATATTTATTGTTTTAATTTCATCTATGTCATGTTTAATCTTGGCTTCATTACTTTTTTCTTTTAAAAATTGACCATGTTGCCTGGATTTTACAAATTGATTTTGATATTTAAGTTCAAGAGCAATACAATGTGCTTCCATTCTTGAAAAATCTTTTTAAAATTGGGCAACGGTCTTTTTGAGTAAAATATTTTCAGACTCGATAGATTGTTTTGAGTATTCAGTTGTCTGGTTATCAAGTGATGAATTAAGCATAGGACTTATAACTTGACATTCTTCAGTATATTGGTCAACCCTACCTTCATTAATGATTTCGGGTTGCTCAGTATGTTGTTGTCCCGTAGCAAAGATATTACATTTAGCAGTCAATTGTACCTCAGTCATTGGCTCTTCATCATATATGGGTCTAATTTCTGCATCATCATTATCTGTATCATTCCCTGACCTGCTGCTTGTATCCTGCATTTTCTGATTCTGTCCTACTGCTTTTTGTGACAACCAAATCAGCATCCAATGCTTTACCTGTATCAACCTTACTCTCCTGTATCTGCATCTTCTTTTTATTCACCCTTCTGTCATATAGTCTTTTGTGACGTGTTCTTTCAGCAACGGACTTCTTTACATTACTCATGTGTTAAAGTAATGTTTCTTTGAATTGTTTAACTTCGATTCCAGTGTATTCAACAAAATACTTGTCTGCTATTTGACTGTCATAATCCAAAGTAAACTGAGAATCGATGAATTGCTGAAACTGTCTATTGATCACCCAAAAGGCTGCCATAGATCCATCTTCTTGAAATTCGTCTTTGTCAAGTTGCTTTTGTAGTTGATCTACATTGAGAAGCACCGTACTTGTGAAAGTATCATTATCTTGATCAAAAAGTGACATGAATGCCTGTTTGAATCTATGTTCGATACGAGTGCCTTTTAAGTCTTGATTTGAAGGAACTTGAAGGTGTGAATGAAGTGATCGAAAATATGCCATGCATCTCTCTTTTGCTTTTGACATTTTATACTTAATTGCTTTTACATCTTTTGTTTCCATTAAATCAAATTTTTTGTGAATGAATTACGAATCTTAAGTAGATAAAGTGATTTGTTGTGGTTTTATTTTTGAAATCGTTGTTAACGTTAAAGTACTTGAGCTTAAATAATGATTTTTAAAAAACTTGAAATAAGGACTAATGGTGAAAATGATTAAAACTAAATGGCTAAAGTTGAAAAAGTTGCAAAACTAAAGTTAAAATTGAAGATGTTTTGAATTAAAAGACTAATAGTAAAACTAATTAAAAGTAAAAGGTTCTAATTAAAAATATTTTAAGAATAAAGTCTTAATAGTAAAAAATGGTTATTAATAAAGGGCTAAGTTTGCAAATGTTTGAAAACTTGAGGTTTAAGTTGTAAAAATAAAATTTTAAACTATATTAAAATATATAAAAAACTATATAAAATATGTCATGCACGTGAAGCAACTTCATCTTCTTTGTTGTGTAATCGTAGGTTTTTTCTTTCCATTTCGATCTTATTTTTGATCTCTTTTATTGATGATTAAACAAAAATAAATATGTTACGATGATCTATGAAGGACCGCGATCGTAATGATATTATTTAGAAGACCCGCGAACAACGAAGTCGAAACCTGAAAAACCCGAAACAACTCGAAACTTAATCGTTTAAGCTTATATTTTTTTAACAATCTGCTGGCATGAAATGCTAGAAAACCACTGTGTTAATAATCAAACCGCTGGCACAACTTAGACAAACCGCCACCTAAACTGTTATGCTAAACCGCTACTTTGAAAAATCACCAAACCGCTACGGAGTTTTGAATTGGGCAGAGTAACGTTTAGAATGGACCAAGATATGTTAAACCGCTGCTTGTACCTGTTTATCAAACCGCTATCTCAGTCAAACCTCTACCAGTTTTGGGACCACTTGATTAAACTGCTACCTGTACTTGTTTTCGTATGCTAGCTAACTTTCGACTATCAAACAAAATAGAGTACAAAGCTTGTCTAACCTCTTCTACAAACCGCTACTATGAACACTAAAACTTAAAACAAAAACTTTGACAAATTCAAATAAGCAAACCAAACAAAAAGCCGAAACTAAAAGCTTAGAAATAAGCTACTTTTTAGGATATTAAGCCACGAAAGAAAAAACTTGTGAACAACTTGAATAAGCTGTTTTTCAAAGAGGATAAGCTACTAAAAGCTATTAGTAACTAATCTACTTAGGTTTTAAGAAAGAAAGAAGAAAGCTTTTTAAAGAGATAAGCTTGAAAACCTAAATAACTAGAAAAAAAAGACCGTGACTAATGAGCAAGAAACTAAGTTTAAATAAGCTGAGAAAATTTCCAATAAGCCATGAAGAAAAGAGAAAAAAAATTAAAACTTTTAACTTGGTTATAGTTTTATAAATGTTGCATGCTCTTGTAGGAAAATGAAAAAAACTTAAGCCAAATCCTTAATGAGCCCAATGTAACAAACGAATTAAGATAACTAAAAAGACAATAAAAAAGAAATTGCTAAGAATTTGAGCCCAAAAAAAATAAGCAAGACTACAAGATTATTATTGAGCCGAATTATTAAGCTAAAAATGAGCTCAATAAAAAATCAAAGAGAAGTAAACTTCAAACCAAAGAAAAAAACAAAATTTGAGACTTTGAAGTTTTGCTCGCCTAAAGCCCACGTTCAAAACACAAAGAATAATAAATTTACAAGTCCAAGAATGCTAGATATTAGCCCATAAATGAATACTAAATAAAAAAAAAAGAAACCGATTATGAAACAGTAGACATCAAAAAAATAAGAGACACGAGAGAATAAGATCAAAATAAGTCGAACCAATAAGCTTGAAATAAGTCACCACAACAAGAACACCAAAACCCACCCGAGGCGACCGATACCACTTGTTATCCCACGAGTTTAGTCCATACACAACATAAGCAATACCAAATAAGCACAATAAGCCAAAAATAATAAGAAGAAAAGAGAGAAAGGAAATGGTAGAATATTATATTAAGAGAGAGAGAGATGGAGGATCTTTTACACATGTAAAAGCACACACATAAATGACCAACACTCTCTCCATGTGTGGAGAGTGTCCTTTTATACCCTTAGCCTTCTAGTTGGCACATGGGCTTACAAAATAGGCCAGGCTTGAACCTGAAACACGGACAACATTAGGTTACAATCCAAGCCCGTTAATACACGTCTAGCCTATTACATTACAAGACCTAATTTGACTTAATAAGACCGTTAACATTCTTATTTGACTTAATATAATTAAGGCTAACATTTGTACCAGAGTCTGGGAGACCAGAGATAGTGTCAGCACTTAGGCAGCCCACACTTACCACTTGGATGGACCCGGAGGATGGTATAATTTACATTGATGTTCCTGCTTACCCATCACCAGTACCACCTGCTCAGACACCACCATCACCCGAGTGGTCGTCTGGTTCGCTTCCTATTTCTCTAGCACCTTCTATTGTTCATTCACATGTTTCATCACCTATGATATCACTGACTGTTCCATCGCCTGTAGCTTCACCCGCTACGGCTGAGACTGAGGGATTTTTGACCGAGTTGGGAGCTCGAGTTAAGATGCAGGGGGGATTGATTCGTGATCATACAGTATGATTGGAGGAGCTATCGCCTGCTTTGTTTGAGATGTATGATAAGGACATAGGAGAGTTATTTACTAGGTCAAGGGCAGTCAGGGATGAGATTTTCTCCTAGAGATATCGATTTAGGAGTCTAGAGTATGAGCAGGAGAGGGTTGCAGAGACTTTTGGAGCGATTTGGAGACCAGTACTAACCCTGGATTCATGGGCAGGTCAGACGGATGCACAGAGAGCAGCTCTGTGGCATGTCATTAGTGATACGCAGGGAGAGAACCGGGAGTTGCGATTACAGCTCACAGAGGAGAGACGTGTGCGGTTGAAGTTGGCTGAGGTTGTTGACAGTATGAGGAGAGGGCAGGAGCCCAAAGGAGATGTGTAGGATATATGAGGTTTGGATTAGTAGTTTGCGTATATCACTAAACCGGGTAGCGTCGGTTAGTATCGGTATTATGATTAGAAAAGTTTATTTTTGTATTGGTAGTTACGAAAAATCCCTACTAGTCGTTAGGTGATTTGTACTAAAATCGTCTTTATAATAGTGAAGGAAATTTTGTTCAATAATTATGGATAGCAGTGTTTTGTGTTGTTTTGTGTTGTTTTGTTTTATTTTGTGTTAGCTTGAGAGCATAGTTTTCCCATGTGTGGTTGCAATACGATTGGTCACTCGTGATAGAGTGGATACCCATTTCCTTATTAGGATGGACGTACGATGTGGTTAGTATATTCGGTAAGCTTGAAATGTATTTGAGCTGATCGATTTTACCGTTTCGTTAGAAGAGCTAATAGGAAAGTGAGAGACCATGAATGGTCACGGGGAATGTTGGAAATAATTGTAGTGATCGAATTAGAAACCTGATCATAGTTTTTATTGTGTCGACTTTTGATAGGTATCTTGACCTATCTAGGTGAAGTGAGATTTAAGGCACTCGTTGAGTAGGATTGATTTGGGAAAGGTTTAAGGCAAATAATGATGAGGTTTAGACAATGAAATGGTCTTCCTAGAAAGGTAGATCCGGGAGTGTTTGACCAAGTAAGGTTTACTTGGGAATTTTTAGGGAGTGAGTGTTAGTGAAATAACCATAGGCGTTCTTGAGAAATTAGAGTGTGAGTCGTATTATGTAGGACATAAACCCTGTAGGGTTAGTCCCGTTGGTTGAATAACCAAAAAGTTTGGCAATGCCAATTCTGATAGAATAGTTGTCACGTCGAAGACTGGATCGTATCTTGACACCCGACTGAGACAGCGTGACCTAAGTTTGATGAAATTGTGAAACTAAGGGATAGTAGGAGAGACTATCGTAATTTTGTAAACGGATATGAATTGACTATGAGAAAGTATAGGATTTGGAATGTGGAAAAACTTAGTATTTAGAGGAATCGTAAGAAACCTTGCTTGAAAAGACTAAACCCTAGTGATTTGATATGATTCGTCGAGGAATAGAATTTCCTGTCGATGTTGTGATTCGATGATTTAAGTTGAATTTCGGGGCGAAATTCCTTTGAGGGGGTGATACTATGATAACCGGTAATTTGCCCAGGGTTAAGTATTATAAAATATTATAATTTCATATTTTGAAGTCTTTTTGATCTTGTTAGTTTTCCCGATGAAAGCCGAGAAGTTGACTTCAGTTGACTATTTTGCATAAAACGGTTACGGTTTAACTAGGAGTTTGGTGGAGCTCTGAGTTCGTAAGCGAATCACTTTTGATTCATTTTTCTGTTTTATGATGGTTTTGAAGTTTTCAGTGCTTTCCGGAAAGTTTCCCCGCATTTAGCAAAAATCGTCACGCAGCGCGTACCGGCACGACAGTTTATTTGAGAGTGGAGATTTAATGAATTTGGGAATGTGTTAATGGGTTTATTTATTTAAAAAATTCATGGTGATAAAATAACATTGGTTTAAAACGTAAATCGTAGGTGTGAGATTTAAAAGTTATCAAAAAAACGGTTGTTTTCGTGAAATTCGGTAAAAGACTGTAACGTTCGTAAGAAAATGAAATTTAGGTCAAATAGAAGTTGTAAACTTCTATTTTATGGTTTGACGTGTTTTTAAAATGGATGTGCAAGGTTCGGTTGAGTTTTGTCAAAAAATCATGTTTTCGGTCCGTAGTCAGTCGTCAACGGCTCAAAATGGATTTTTGTAACAATTTAATGTGTTAGGTGTCGTGCGAATATCCTAGATTTATGGAAAAATGATTTTAGACGCAATGAAAATACTAACTAAGTTCGGTTGACGTTTTAAATAGATAAAAGTTAAGCTTTTAAGTGATCCCGACACAAAAAGGAAAAACCCGAGACCCTTCTTGGATTCTCATTTGGACGCCTAGGTGATAAGGGGACAAGAAGGCTATTATTTTGCTAAAATGTCTTGCATAGTACCCTTATATTCTTCCACTCCCTCAAACATTTTATTCATTCTCTCATTTTCAAAATAACAAAAAAAGTTATATCTCTCTTTTTCTCTCTATAATCGGACGAACCACAAAGAAGCAAGAAACAAAGATTTGGAAGATTTATCCAAGAACACAGGTTAAGAATAGATAGTAGGTTGATATTTAGTAGACGCGGGTTATATAAAAGGTATTCGAGTTCGTTCTTTTCGCGTCAAAACCGAACCAAGGTCATCCAAACTTGTAAGTTTCTAAACTTTGTTTGAAGTTGTACTTTTATGGCTATATTTGGTTCGGCTTAATGGGCTTAAGGCCCATTGGGTTTTGGTTTATATTACGGACTTATGTAAAGGGGGTATGGACTAAGTTTTGCTATCAGGCTAAGTACTTAAGACCTTAATGGGCCATAAGACCCAATAACAAGTAAATAGGTTAGGGGACTTGGATTATTTTGTTACAGTTGGATAAAACGTGTTGAAAGTATTGATTTCGTGTTTTGTCAAAAAATGTTGGGTTCGTGAAAAGTGTTTGGGATTAAGGTTTAAGACCTTGAAAAAAGTCATATAGACGTACGGGTCATGCCAAATTTTTGAAAGAAGTTTATACTTATAAACTTTACTTAAAAGGGTAAATTTTCAAGAGATTAATAATAAAATATTATTTTATTTCAAATTAACTACAAGACGAAAGATATATTTTCTCAAATGATTTCTTAAATATTTAACATTTGTAAGCATTTGTGTCGATTTGAATTGAAGGAATAAAAGATAATTTTTATGGAAGATTAAGTGTCGAGGTAAAAGTTATTGGACATGGACACATTAATGGAGAGCGAGCAGTGGCGCCGTGAAGTGTATACCCGCCGCCGTTAGCCCGATAAAAGACGAAAATAATAATAAAATTATAATTTATTTAAATGTTAAATACTAATAATATATATATATAAATATAATATATATATATATATATATAAATTATATATAAATATAAATATATATTTATATAATATATATATATATTATCGATTACGAAAATGTTGGTTTATTTATTTTCGGCTCTCAAGTTCTTGCTCATCTCTTTTTCGTCAGATTTCCGCGGAGTATTTGGTCGGCTGTTTCGTTTTAACGATTGAAGGTGTCTTGAGTGAATTGTATTCATGTCACACTTAGCCCAAGTGTTGAGTCATTTTGCGTAATTACCACACAACCATAATATGAGATAACAGTTTTGGTAAAGATAACGGTTTCGTTATGAGATAACGATTTTGGTAAATATAACGGTTTAGTTATGAGATAAAGATTTTGGTAAAGATAATGGTTTCGTTATGAGATAACGATTTTGGTAAAGATAACGGTTTTGGTAAAAGATAACGGGTTCGTTATAAGATAATGGCTTTGAGATAAAAAGTAAAGGTTATAAGAAAAAAGGGGTTTTATAACGGTATTGAGAATCTTGGTGTGTGTAAAGACGAACACTTGTACAATAAGACAACTTTGTACAAACATTAATTTAGTGTCGTAATTGACTAGGTCGTGGCCGAGTACTGCTGTGCGCTTGCGTTGAGATTATTTGTGCTTTGAGTATGACATTTGTGTTGTTTGCATTTTGCTATTGAGGTGAGTTCTCATAGCCCTATTTTTCTACTGTTTTTCCGTTGGGGGAAAATGATACTCAAATGTGTTTTAAAATGTTTTGAATTAAACTGTGCGAAATGTGGTTTTGTTTCTGGGACAGATATGTGCTTATGACTGCTATGTGAATATTATGTGTTTGCATGATTGTTTGGATCGGAGGGGTACGCCTATCCCAGTATTTGTATGATTGTTTAGATCGGATGTGCTCCAGCTGGTAGGCCCTTTAGGTGCGTAAGTGACATATGATGATTGATTAACGGGGATGTTATGGTTTGATTGCATATATATTCACTGTCATATTGCATTATTGTCCACTGTTGAGATATTGGCACAACTTTTGGGTTTAAGGTCAAACGTACAAGCTCACCAACATTACTGTTGACGTTTTCGAGTATCATGTTCAGGTGTGTCAATTAAAGGTATGTGAATGAGGTTGGAAGACCAAAGATGTTTACCCAAGGGGGTTGAGTCAAGATGAGTTGAAATTTTTGTACCGCCAAGTCGTAACTTGTAAATTTAATGTATAATTCAAATCTTTTATTTGTAAATTGTAAAGTGTATGATCTTGCATCTTGTGCGATAAACGGTATCATCGCATCCCGTGTTTCCACCACTGGCGGGGTGTGACAAATAAACAACAAATTCACAACGTCCTAATTATGTATATGAAACTCAACTTTTAACCGCCACATAACATCTTCCTGTCGCAAAATCTTAATTACTAACATTAAGAATACAAATTCGCAAATAAACAACATAATCAAAACACTACTAAACTTAATATTTAGCCGACGCGCAACGTCTCCTCATCACAGCCGACTAAGTACTAACTTAATAAAACGAACTCACACGTAAATAGCAAAATCACTTCCATTTTGTGGTATTTCAAGCCTCTTTTATTGGTTTAATGTCATCATATGTCTTAAAGAAAGCAGGACACTGTGCCAACACACTCTCAACATCTACATTTTATAAAAAGATAGCTACTTTAAATCGACAATCATAAAGATCTTTGCATATCCAGATATTCAATACTAAACTATTCATCATATATAATAAAAGATAGCTTTTTTCTTACCAGAACACATAGGATTAACATGATTAGTGTTGAACGCAACATTAATTTATCCATGGAAGGAGCAAGTTTTACCTGTTCGCAAAACACCAGTCCAATTAAGACATATCAGCATATTGATGAGGTGTCATTTGATACACTTTTTCATGGTCGTTTAACCCTCTAAATCATGCATTTATGTCCAAAATAGGTACTTAATCGTTCCTTTTTAGGTATTTCTCATTTGGAAGGAATTTGGAAGAATTACACGTGACTTGGGCTAATTTGGAGAAGAAACGGACAATACTACGGACCTACACCAACATTGCTCAAGAATTTCTCTACAGTGGCTGGAGACGGCGTCATAAATATAACGTGACGCCGTCACAACGAAGATCAAGACGGCGTCATAAGATTCCACGACGGCGTCAGAGCACTCGACCCAGCCCATTATCTAGAATATTCTTTTTCATGACGGCGTCACGATTAAAACGTGATGCCGTCACAGCGATTTTCCTATATATACAAACCCGAATTTAGGGTTTTAAGTGTGTAACTTTAGAATAAAAAGAGGGTACGAACCCTAGTTCGTTTAGCAACTGTTAGGGACGAATTTAGGGCCTAAAAACCCTATTGTACTTCCTCCAACTTATGTTTTAATCAAGTAAGGTTTATTTAATCATTCAATATGTCTATGTGTTGTTTGATTTATCTATGTTCTTGCTTTATCTATAACATGCTTGGCTAAACCTCCTATTGTGTTTATTTATGATTGTATGAAACCTAGAAGGTAGATCTTAGTGGTGTTGCTTCTTGTGATGGATGTGCATGTTAGGCTCTAGAAAACCAGCTTTTGTCTGTATCGCTGTTGATATGTTTAAGGAAACATGATTGTGTAGAAAGGATACCATCGGGTAACAGTCATCATACTACATTGCCCCCTAATATGGTTGATCCACTTTTCATATATTTCACATGCACTTAGTGTACTCCAAGGGGCCTTGTAATAGTCTTCATACTACCTTACTTGTGCGTTGCTCTAGCATAATACTAAGTAGACGACGGATTCGTGTAATTCGTTCATGACTTAGGAAATAATTACACAGATCATTACAAGGGTGATAAAGCAACAACACTAGGAGAAGCAATCTAAGTAGTAATACATGATTAAATAAACACAGTCTTTTATCTTATTGTTATCACCAGTAGCGTAGAATTTATATTTAGTTTAATAGCAAAAACCAACCAACCTCTCCAATTATATGATTTACCTGCTTTTATAAAATATAAAAATACAAAAATAATCTTCTCTCAACCCTTAGAATTCTGTTAGACCATGATTAATCCTTCCCAACCTATTCCTCGAGTGAACGATAACAACCCCCCGAGTCTTGCCTATACTACTACTACAACGATTAGGTGCTCTACCTAGGGAGTTGTAAAACTTCGTGTAGAAGTCCTACAACGACCGCACCAAGTTTTTGGCGCCGCCGCCTGGGGAATAATTAGGTATTGATCATAGTTTAGCTTAGTTCTACTTGCTTGAATCCTTTCAAGTAAGATTTAAATTCCGAACATTAGCTTTCTTGTAGTCTATCTTTTCTTCGTGTTATCTGTTTCGTAACCCATTCTCGTCAACCACCATGGGAGACGAGAATCTTATCCGTACTCTAAGAGATTACTCCAAACCTAGCCACGAGGGCTACAGGAATACCATCGAGCTCATCATAGGGAGCAACATGGTACCTCTTCGATCCGACACTATCCGGTTGGTGCAAAACGGATGCTCATTCCATGGACTTCGGTCTGAGAATCCAAACCAACACCTTAAGGATTTCCTTAAACTTGTGGACTCGCTTGACCTTGACAGTGAAAATAGGGAAAGAATGCGCCTGCGTTTATTTTAATTTTCCATACGCGATCAAGCTAGCAATTGGCTTGAACATCTTCCAGCAGGATCCATCTCCACATAGGAGGATCTTACTACCCGATTCCTTGCTCAATTCTTTCCATCGGGAAGGACAACAAAACTCCGCAATGATATCTTGATGTTCCAACAACATCATGGAGAATCTCTATCCGAAGCATGGACTCATTTCAAGGACTTACTCCAAAAGGTCCCTCATCATGGCATATACCTTTGGCTCCAAGTCCAATTTTTTTATGACCATGTCAATCCCGTCACAAGATGAACCATTGACCAATCGGCCGTGACCTCAATGCCAAAGAATCCTGGGCATTATTAGAGGACCTCGCCCTCTATGACAACGAAAGTTGGAACGACCCAAGGGATTCTGCTAAGCCGGTCAAGGCAGTCGCATTGCCTCAAGATGTCCCGAGTACATCCGACTGCCGTCTAATCGAGCTCAAAAATCAAGTCCAACGCTTGATGGAAGCTCGTCTTGCTCCGACTCAGCCTGCCCAAGTAAACAAAATCACTACCTCATGTGAAATCTGTAGTGTCCCCCACGACACTCAGTATTGCATGGAAGACCCCGAACAAGCCTTTGTTGAATACGCATCCTTGCGTACTAATGAAGCGGGTGGTAAGTGGTATACCTTTAAGACCGAGCAAAACAATCTTGGTGACACCTATAATCCATCATGGAGAAGTCACCCAAACCTTAGGTGGAGACAACCCTAAAATTTCCAAAATAATTTTTCAAACCCACCTAACCGGTTTCAACCCAACGGTTTAATCCTGAACCGTTCTTTCAACAACAATCCTCGAAGCTTTAATAGTCAATCAAACCTTAAAGGATTGGTGTCCAACTTCATGGCATCTCAAGACGCTATACTATCCAAGTTTGAAGCTGATTTCAAACAACAACAAAGCGAGATGACTAACAAAATTAACACTGTCTTGAAAGCCATCACCGACCGAATAGCGGGCACACTACCTAGCAATACGGTTAAGAACCCAAAACTGAGCACTACCTCAGTTTTGTCTGCTCGTTCTTACCCAACCTAAGATCCGCAAAGCTCAACCCACATTCATAGCTCAATCAACGCCATCACTATCCACCCCAAGCAGTCCCGAAGAATCCTAAGTTAATGAGCCTGACGTGGAACAAGAAGAAGGTAACCTTGTAAATACCAACTCTAACCCACAACCTAATCCTTTAGCTTCCATCGCTACAGAACAGGTACGAAAGTTGAACTCGATGCTTGAATTGCTTGGATTGGTTCCCTAATCCTCTAACGCAACTCTAAAGGGGATGATGGTGAAGTAATGTTCATCGAGATCATACGAGATGATGATGAACCTCAAAATGAGGGTCCCAATGAAGGTGAAGGGGCAACAACGGGAGAACCGGTAGTGGAGTACTTTGACACTTTCCCGACTAGAGATGAGCTAACCTACCATAGGTACCTAATGAGTGGCCCAATCCCTTTAATATTTCTAAGGAACCCCATCCTCATGGAAGGATGCCCCTCCAACCTTAAGATACCATGCAACATTGGACATGTGCATATTGAAAAAGCTTACATTGACCTTAACTCCCCTCTTAATATCATGACCCGAATGATGTACAATTGGATCATAAGAAGAAAACTCAACCCTAGGGAAAATGCAAACGGAGGAATTAGTAATTTCATAGGAAGGATTAAAGGGATGCACGTCTTCGTAGGAAACTTCACCTATGTCGTAGACTTCATGATTGTCAAGGATATTAGTTCAATCATAGACCCTAGGTTATCGCAAGTAGTACTAGGGAGACCCTTTGTAGAAATATCCAACATGACTCACGACCCACCTGAAGGTGTTGTAAGATTCATTAAAAAGACCGATTAAGTTGCCTATAAGATGCCTCATAAGATAGAACAATACGATTCACTGTCAAACTTAGAAAAAAAGCATACCAAATTAGTCTATCTTAGGAACGATGAGGATAAGGGGAGAGGAGTAGAGTATGTAATGAGCAAGATACTAGGATTTTACAAAGAATGCCTAGAGCTTGGACTTGAATACCTAACAGGAATGGATGATGATGGAGAAGTCACGTAAGGACGTGCGACTTCGAGTCTAGCTACAAGACTCGTTAATAAAGAAAAGCGCTTCTTGGGAGGCAACCCAATTTACTTTTCTCGTAAATTAAGAGTGTCATGTATGTTTTAATTCTTTACCGTTTGTTTTATTGTGTGTGAATTATCTTGTAATCATGCTTTGTTTTTCTTTAACCTCGTCTTAATTTCAATCAAAGGTATTTTACAAATAATAAGTGTAGGGGAATCTATCCGGCTTTTGAGCCAAATTCAAACATGTTAAATGAATTGTTTAGATTAATTCGCGTCAGTTTCGAGTCATATGATTGAATTATTAAATCTCAGGTTTTATGCAGCCATTTGTACAGGAACTAACTTATGGAATCAAGTGCAGGAAATTTTTCATCAAAAACAAAATTTTCGTTTTCATAGACTGTGGAGACGGCATCACGATTAACACGTTACGCTGTCACCACGATGCCTGTGATGGGGTCACAAAAACCCTGACGGCGTCAAACGCCCAGGTCCAGAAAACTTATAGTTTTTAATTATTTTTGAAAATAAAACTTGCATAACATTTAATATATGTATTCTTCTGTTACAAACCTGCAAAACCTAATGAGTTTAACAATTCTCTCATCCTATCTTTACTGCTTTATCGAGTCGAACCCTGAATTCTTATTGTATATTTGTCTATCGCACATTTTATGCTTGGTATAGTTGTCTTTGTCTTTGATTACAGGTTATATTTGATGAGAAGAAGCTTGGAAGTTCTTAGAAAGTTTCATTGGATAATTCTCGGAGGACAATTTAACCAGTTATCACATGTTTCTTCTCCATTATTGAGTAAACCATAGGAGTACTAGTTTCTTTTCCTTGTTTTCTTTTCCCTTTATTCGTTTCAACGGGTACTTCTAGAGAACATTAGGGACAATGTTCAACTTAAGTGTAGGGGGAAATAAGCCTTAGAAACTATTCTTTCATTTTCCATTTGCTTTGTCCTTAAAATGATGGGTAATATATTGAAACATAGCATAAGAGGTAATTTTTACCCAAATTTAAATATTTTTTATGACACATACCGACGAAAACCAAGTATTAATAGTGTCTCATGGATAGGAATCTATATGACTAGCATAATAACCCATAGAATTCCACCCTAAAAATGTGAGGTTTGCCCTTAGATCTTTAGGAATTTGGGTACCCATCGTTGGTAACCCAAGATGATTTTATCTTTACCCGGTTCGAGTTAATGTTGATCTGCAGGCATGCATGTCTATTCCGTCATTACGACCATGTATGCATTGCCTTGCCTCCTTTTCTGGAATGTCTAGTGTTAGTAAAATTCATATGAGTGTACCAGTAGCATATTAAATTATAGAACTTGTTATTGTGATGCATCCTGAGACCGCATAGTAAGTATTAGGATTTGCTTGATAAGAGGCATTACGATTAACCCATGTTTTAAACCTGTAATTGTTATGATAGTCACACCGATCATATAACTATCCCACACCCTTGCCATGCACTCACCTTTAGTGCAGGATACCCCTAGTACAACCCTACGAGTCTATCCTTTTTCACAGTTCTCGTAATTTTCTGGTTAATCCGGACTATTAATGAAGAGCATTGTCACCCTTAAACCAATCGTTACACCCAAATCGCCTTAGCCTACCTTATATGTACTCACCTTTAGTACATTGTTGTGTTTAACCCAAGTTAATTATTGAGTACACGGTTGCTAAGTCCTTATCCTTGTAAATACATTTTTGGGACGATTGGGATTCATGGTAGTATTTATTTCGCAGAAGAATAGGGAAGAAAAGTTAAGTCAATACCCCCATATATTTGTTAGATGATCTCCATGTTATTTTGATCCACCTCAAATCGGGTCATTAGATAGATTGTAAATATCGAGCATGTAAAAGCTCAAGTGTAGGGGTACGTATTATAAACCCCATGTGATGTATTATGTTATAAAAAAGAAAAAATAGAAAAGAAAAAGAAAGAGATTGATGTAGAGTTGTGTAGAGTTTGTATATCTTCGTCCGAGTCTTGGCTTAGCAACCAAACCAAAGTGTATTCGTGTAAATAATTAGCTAACCCTTCCACTCCAAATTCACCCAAAGCCACCCAAATGTATCCCATCTGTTTCCGTTTCCATTATATGTTATCTTACACCTACACCCCACAACCCTTTAAAAGACCTCTTAGATAGTAATGAATAATGCTTGCACCTAGCGGTGGAGGTTTGATCCTTTACCAAGCCTATGGTAATTTATATGCTATGACAGGTAATGAGTGTTGATTTTCTATTTCCCCCTTATGTTATAATTTATTATACACCCGAGTGAAAGAGAGAATCCCAAACACTTATGTGAGGTGCTAGTATATATTTTTTGTGCTGTTAATTACGAGGTCTAGAAGGTTGTGTTGTAAAATATGTTTAAAGGGTAGGTAAAATGACCCCTCGTATTGTTATTGTCTAGGTAGAAAAACCCATTTGCTTGAGGACAAGGAAATCCCAAGTGTAGGGGTATTTGATGAGGTGTCATTTTATACACTTTTTAGGGGTCGTTTAACCCTATAAATCGTGCATTTATGCCCAAAATAGGTACTTAATCATTCTTTTTTAGGTATTTCTCATTTGGAAGGCATTTGGAAGAATTACACGTGACTTGGGCTCATTAAGAGAAGAAACGAACAAGACTACGGACCTACACCAACATTGCTCAAGAATTTCTCTACAGTGGCTGGAGACGTCATCACAAATACGACGTGACGCCGTCACAAGATCAAGATGGCGTCACAAGATTCCACTACAGCGTCAGAGCACATGACCCAGCCTATTATCTAGAATATTCTCTTTCATGACTCAGACAAATATATACAAACTCTACAAAACTCTACATCGATCTCTCTTTTTTTTCTTTTTTTACTAAATAATACATCACTTGGGGCTTATAAACATACCCCTACACTTGAGTTTTAGAACTAATAACTACAATCTAACTAATGACCCGAATTGAGGTGGATAAACATAACATGGAGATCATTTGACAAACATATGGGGGTATTGAATTAACTTTTCTTCCCTATTTTTTTTGTGAAATAAATATTACCATGAATCTCAATCGTCCCAAAAATATATTTACAAGGATAAGGACTTAGTAACTGTGTACTCAATATGTGAAAACCAGAAGGGGAGTTAAATAGTTTTCCCCAATTAATTTTTTATTAAATATTTCTGGTTGATTATTTTAGATCTATTGTTAGAGGGATATCAAGTTAGCAAGACAAATAATAATAAAGGATGTGTGACAAGGATATTTATAGTGGTTCGGCTACAAAGTCTCCTACCTTGCCCTACTCTACTCCTCGAGTCACCTACTCGAGAGTTCGAATCCACTAGTCACCAATGCTCCTTTAACCGGCGAAGAAGCCTCACAACGTCACTTACATCTTTTAATGGTACAAAGCTAAATACCGGATTCTTCACATGGTAGAATCAAACCAACACCTGGATACCCTTTACAAGATACTAAGGTATATACCATGTTTCAACAAGGGGAACAAAATACCTTTACACAACTTGCCCTTTAATAGGTGCCAAGTATTACACCGAGATCCATCTTAATAGATCTTTATCACAATTTATACGATACCTTTCCAAATGGTCCTATCACTATATGATACACATCTTGACTGGATTTGATGAATGATGCTTTAAGATCAGTAGGTAGATCTTTATGAGATGAGAAACTCTTGTCATAGAGTGAACTTTAGAGAGTTGGTCTTGTATGCAAAACCCGATAAGACTTCTCCTAATAAGAAATCTATCAAAACACTAAAATAAAAAAAACCATGATTAGAGATTAGTTGGTAACTGAACAACGGAGAAAGAAACTATATGAATGAATGCCTAAAACAAGTGAAATGAGTTGGTATTTATAAGCTTAAGTTTTACTGTACACCGGTTCTGCCAGTTTTGTTGTAGAACAGAACCGACCAGTGTTCTTCAACAGAACTGGCCTACAGTAACCAAATCCGAATTTTGATTTACAAAATATTGGGAGATCATGTGTAATCTTGTAAGATTAAGTTCAGATTTGGTAGAAAGAAGTATGTTAATTATGATGAAAATATGCTTGAAGGTTTTCTTATGTTTTATTGAAAGAATACATTTCTATACAAAAATGTATTTATGTGTTTTGAGTGAGATGTTATGGTATGAAAGATGGTTTGATAAATATGTGAGTTAGAAAAACTATTGGCTTAAAACTAATGAATTTTACTAACTACTTTTGACAAGTTTATGTTTAGTCATTAACAAAACAGAGTTAGATAATAAAATATAAATAAACGTTTTTACGGTTTATTTGTATTAACACAATAATTAACTTGGGTTAAAATAATAATGTACTAAAAGCGAGTACATACATGGTATGCTAAGGCGATTTGGGTGTAACAATTGGTTAAAGGGTTAACAATGCTCTTCATTAATAGTCCGGATTAACTAGAAAATTACGAGAACTGTGAAAAGGATAGGCTCAGAGGGTTTCACTAGAGGATTCTTAAACTAAAAATGAGTGTGAAGCACGGGTGTGGGATAGTTATATGATCGATGTGACCATCATAACAATTACGGTTTTAAAATATGGGTTAATCCTAGTGCCTCTTATCTAGAAAATCCTAATACTCACTATGCGGTCTCGGGATGCATCATAAAAACAAGTTCTAGAATTTAATACACTATCGGTACACTCATATAATTTAATATCAATGCTCCAGAAAAGGCGACTAAGACCATACGTAAACATCCGTAACGACGGAATAGACATATATGACTGCATTCAAACCTTAACTCGAACAAGCTAAAGGTACAAACTATCTTGGGTAAAAATGAGTACCCGAATTCTTATAGATCTAAAGGCGAACCTCACATTTTTGGGGTGGAATTTTGAAGGTTTTTGTGCTAGTCATATAAATTCCTATCCATAAGATGCAATTAATACTCGGTTTTCGTCGGTATATGTCATAAAAAAATTAATTTGGGTTAAAATTACCGTCTATGCTATGTTTTGATATATTACCCATCATTTTAAGGAACAAGCAAATGGAAATTTGAAGGAATAGTTTCTAAGGCTTATTTTCCCCCTATACTTAAGTTGAACATTGTCCTCAACGTTCTTTAAAAGTACCCGTAAAACAAATAAAAGGAAAAGAAAACAAGTAAAAGAAACTAGTACTCCTTTGGTTTGCTCAATAATGGAGAAGAAACATGCGATAACTGGTTAAATCGTCCTCCAAGAATCTTCTAATGAAACTTCCTAAGAACTTCAAAGCTTCTTCTCATCAAATATAACCTATAAATCAAAGGCAAAGACAACTACACCTGGCGTAAAATCGGCGGGATAATGATATATACAACAAAACTTTAGGGTTGACTCTATGAAAAAAGTAAAGATAGGATGAAAGTGATGATATAATGATAGGTTTCTGCAGGTTTACAAGAAAATTACAAATTTTCTGCACAATTTACTTTTAGAAAATAATTGAAATTTTTTGAATTTTTACATGGCTGGGGACGTGACGCCGTCAGAATAAATCCTAACGCCGTCTCCAACGTCTGTGAAAATTTCCTCTTCGTTTTTCTTGAAAAATTTTCTGCACGCAATTTTATTAGTTATTTCCTGCATAAAATATTGCATATAACCTGAGATTAATCATTATAATCATATGACTCAAAACTAACGCGAATTAATCTAAACAAATTATTTTATATGTTTGAATTGGTTTTTATAAACCTGATATTTTCCTCAAACTTATTTTATGCAAAATACCTTTGATTGTCAATAAGACTAAGTTAAAAACAAAACAAAGCATGATTACAACATAATTCAAACTTAAAAGAATAAACGAGAAGAATTAATACACGAGACACTCCTAAATGCGAGAAGATAAATATTGGGTTGCCTCCCATAAAGCGCTTTTCTTTATTATTGAGTCTTGTAGCTAGACTCGAAGTCACACGTCTTTACATTACTTCTCCTTCATCAGCGATTCCAGTCAAATATTTGGGTCCAAGCTCCAGACATTCTTTGTAAAACCCTAACATTTTGCTCATCACGTACTCCACCCCTCTTCTCTTGTCCTCTTCGTTCCTAAGGTAGACGGACTTTGTGTGCTCTCTTTCTAAGTATGATAGCGAGTTGTACTGTTCTATCTTATGAGGCATCTTATAGGCAATTCATCTGTCCCGTTTGTGAACCTCACTACTCCTTCAGGTGGGTCATGAGTCATATTGGATATATCCAAAAAAGGCTTCCCTAGTACCACTTGTGACAGCCTAGGGTCTATGATTGAACTAATATCCTCAACAATCATGAAGTCTATGACATAAGTGAAGTTTCCTACAAAGACGTGCATTCCCTTAATCCTTCCCGTGAAATTATTTACTCCTCTATTTATATTTTCTCTAGGGTTAAGTTTTCTTCTCATGATCTAATTATACAGCATTCGAGTCATGATATTCAGGGGCGAGTTAAGATTTATGTAGGTTTTTCAATATGCACATATGCAATGTTGCATGGTATTTTAAGGTTTGACGGACATCCTTCTGTGATGATGGGGTTTCTCAAAAAAATTGAAGGGATTATGTCACACCCTGATAGCGGCGAAAACACAGGATGCCCAAAGAATGAATCGTCATAACACATGATACAAAATAGATAAATCAAAAATGCAATTCCAAAGTGTCACGACAATCTCCGATGACAAGTATGAACTTGTGTCATAAAAGTCAATAAAAACTCATCACATAGTTTGAAATTTATTACAACCAAGTCCCAACATGGGGACAGAATGAGTCTAGAATAATCTTAGAACACGAACATGAAAAACAAAGTCTTAATGCAATCCTTTAACGAAGATCCCTCACGGGATAGCCTAGGTCTCTAAGGTATACTAACTTGAGCTTAACGAGCAAATGCACCACCTGAAAATGATACTCGAAAAGGTCAACATAAAGTTGGTGAGCTCGTTGGTTTAGAAGTAAATCCAGTTTCTGTGCCAATGTTTTAAGTAGTGGACACGTGTGCAATATGAAAACAGAATGCATGTATATGACTTTGACTTCCAACATAGCAATCCCATGCTATCATAGTGTTTGATTTCTAACATAGCAATCCCATGTTATCATTGTGTTTGATTTAGATTAATAGACTTTCAAAGATACCAACCATTCCCAATGGTCATGAGCGCTTATTGTCCTTCGTACCTAAAGCCTACCAACTGGAGCTAAACATAGGTTGGCAAATAGTTGTATGTATGTAGTGTTGAGCAGAAGTCCACATAGGACTTCGCATGAATTGATCTCATAGCATTCACATAGTAATTGACATAGAATCCACATATCATTCATATACGTAATCATAAGCACGTAGCATTGTCCAAAATAAAATTGAGGTTTTGCATAGATGAAAAGCATGGAAATGAATTTGAGTATCATTTCCCCCAATGAAAAATAGTTTGAAAAGTGGGGATACGAAAACTCACCTTAACAAGATGATAAGTAGCTAAATATATGACAGTTAAACAACAGTGTACGACGGCTTCCAGACACGACCTAGCAATTTGTTTGACTTTGCTTTATGTTTGAAACATGTACTTAATTGTGAAGCATAGGAGTTTTGAAAATGTTATGTGTTACTGCTTTTAGTAATATTGGTTGCGTTGTGGTTGGTGATTTAGACACAAAGAAGATATGCTAAGTATGTACTATAGATTATATACTTATACTATTTAAGAAAATAGACAAGTAAAATGACAAGTCTTAGATAATAAACGTAAATGAATATGTTCTTGTAAATCCATCCGGTAAACCCTAGTTGCCTTGTTTGATTGTATTTGATGTAAGAAATGACACGTTCTAATTATACAAAACGATTCGGAGAAGTTATATAATTTATAAAAATTATAAAATACGTTTTCGTCTTTTAGTCGATTTATTAAAATAATAATATTTTATTATTTTGTTGAAGAAGTAAGTTTTTGAAAGAATATACTAAGTATAGGATTTTTACGAAATTTCGGCATGACCTGTTCGTTTGTAAAATGTTTTCCAAGGTTCTCAAACCTTATTTTCCAACACTTTTTACAAATTAATCAACCTTTCGACAATTACCCAAAATCTACGCTTTCACAATGATTCATCAAAATTCTTCTTTCCGAAAAACTAACTTGTCGATAACGAGTATAAATCGTTTTCAAAATACGTTCTAAGAGCTTAAAACGATAATTTTCCACTTATTGGGCCTTAAGGCCCAATAGTAAATCTAATAGGTTATTAGTAAGTATGAAATACGATACAGGCCCAATACAAAAGCCCATTAGTAAAAATAAGCCCAAACAATCATTATCAAAATAAGCCGGACCATAATAAGTCCATAATAAGCTACGGCTTATTGGGTCTTATTGGGTCGTGAGCCTCATAAGCTCATATCTAGTATGTTTTACTTGATAATAAGCTAATAAGCTACATAATATATTTGGTTATCCCAAAAAGATATCAAAATAAGCTTACGAAAATATGACATAAGAGGTAAATAACCAAAAGCACTCTTTTTTGTCTCTTGTGGTTTTCGAACCATAAATAAGCCCAAATAAGCTCACTAGAGCTTATAAATAAGCCAAATAAGCTATATTCTAAAATAAGCAAATAATGTTATCTCACCAACGCAACCACTTTATCAAAATGATCAACCTTTGTCTTCCTTTTTTCTTTGAGTTCGAACCAAAACGCACCCTATAAGGGGTTTCGTACCTTTTTCGTGTTTGATTTTTAGAAAATGCCCCGCACAACTAACATCTATGCATCATTTTATATACAAAAGTACAAGTTAAATTGAAATTTGAAAACTTACCAAAACGGGTTTTGAAGACGAGATCAACACGAAACCAAACAACCCAAATGTTGTTTTTATTAACCCACACCTAACAAAATCAACCCGGTGATCAAAGTTGGAAAATCTATGGATTGTGTGTGTGTTTATTTTCGGACGCCACAAAGAGGAGAAGAGAGAAAAAAATTTGTGTTGTGTGTGTTTTTCAAATGAAAGTGTGTGTGCAAAAGGAATAATATATAGCAAAGGACTAGACATAGTTCCTAGATTTTTGCCTTGTTGTCCCCCAATGGGTGTTCGACCGGATTTGGATCCAAGGAGGGTCTCGGTTGCTTTGTTTTGTGTCGAGTTGCCTTAATACTCATTGTTCGTGATTTTAAAATGTGACCCGAAGTTTCTTAGCATTTTTATTGTGTTTAAAATCACTTTTACATGAATTTAGACTATTCACATGACATGTTTTATAGTTAGATTGTCTTAGATTTTGTATATACATTTACAGACGTGCAGGAACGCGTTGTTTGACATTTTAAGCTGTTTTTGGACAAACCTCCCGAAAATGAATCAATTAAGATTGTAAACCTCTAAAAAGGTTTAATATATGAAATAAAAGATTTATTGGCCAATGAAAATATAGATTGACTACCGTCAACTCGGTAACTGATCCGACAAAAACTAGTAAAAGTCAAAAAGTCAAAGGACTAAAATTGCACATTGTGGAACTCAAAAATCTGCAAGGATTACATTCTACCCCCTTAAAATAAATTTTGCCATGAAATTTAACTACTGATAGATCTGAAGAGATGTGGGTATTTGAGTTTCATTTGATCCTCACGTTCCCAAGTGAACTCAGGTCCTCGTTTCAAATTCCATCAAACCTTGACGATGGCAATTCTACTCCTCTTTAACTTTTTGAACTCACGCTCTAGGATTTCTACTGGTTCTTCCACAAAGTTTAACTTACCATTAACTTGGATCTCATCCAAAGGTATGTGTAGTGTTGGATCAGCCAAACACTTTTTGAGGTTTGACACATGAAACGTGTCATGAACACCATTTAGCTCTTGAGGTAGTCTTAGTATATAGGCTACAAGACCGATCCTCTCAGTGATCTCAAATGGTCCAACGTACCTAGGTACTAGCTTACCCTTCTTCCCAAAGCGTATCACACCTTTCCAAGGTGACACTTTGAGTAAGACATGATCACCTACACTGAACTCTAGGGGTTTCCTACGTTTGTCAGCATAGCTCTTTTGATGATCTCATGCAGCCTTAAGCATATCCTTGATTTGTGAGATCTTCTCAGTGGTTTATTGCATGAGTTCTGATCCTTTTAATTGTCCTTCTCCTACTTTTGCCGATAGGATTGGTGAACGACACTTTCTCCCATAAAGTGCTTCAAACGATGTAGATCTCACACTAAAATGGTAACTATTGTTGTAGGATAATTCAACCAATGAACGATGAACGTCCCAACTTCCTCCAAAGTCCATGACGCATGCCCTGAGCATGTCTTCTAAGGTTTGAATGGTACGCTCACTTTGACCATCAGTTTGTGGATGGTAAGCCATATTCATGTCTAGATGGGTTCCTAGTGCTTCTTGCATTGACTGTCAAAACCTTGATGTAAAATGACTATCACGGTCGGATATGATTGAAATTGGCACTCCATGCCTTACAATGATTTCATTGAGGTAGAGTCTAGCTAGCCTATCCATCTTAAAGTTCTCACGAATGGGTAGGAAATGTGCAGACTATGTCAACCTGTCCATAATAACCCAGATTGCATCGTGTCCATTTCCAGTTCTTGGCAACTTGGTGATAAAGTCCATGGCTATTCTCTCTCATTTCCATTATGGGATTTCAGGTTGTTGTAGTAAGCCGGATGGCCTCTGATGTTCAACTTTGAACTTAGAATAAGTCAAACACTTGCTAACATATAGGGCTATGTCTTTCTTCATTCATGGCCACCAATACATGTCCCTAAGGTCATAGTACATCTTATCTACTCCTGGGTGTACTAAGTATCTAGACTTATGTGCTTCATCCATTATCAGGGTTCTCACATCACCCGTCAAAGGACCCATATTCTATCTAGATAATACAATGCTCCATCACTTCTACATTCCATATGATCATCTAGCCCTCGCAGCATTTCTGTTGGTGCATTGACAACCTCAGATGCTTCATTCTAAGCCGCTAGTATATTATCCTTGATACTCGACTGAAAGGTCATGTTAATTTCTTAAATTCTATTAGGCTTAAATCTCTCATTTCGACTTAGTGCATTGGCTACTACGTTTGCCTTACCAGGATGATAGCGAATCTTGCAGTCATAGTCGCTGAATAGTTCTATCCAACGACGTTGACGCATGTTCAGCTCTTTTTGATTGAAAATATGTTGGAGACTCTTGTGGTCTGTGTATATGACGCCCTTTATCCCATATAAGTAATATCTCCAGATCTTAAGGGCAAATACTACTGCTCCGAATTCCAAATCATGGGTGGTGTAATTCTTCTTATGAATTTTCAACTATCTAGAGGCATATGCTATCACCTTTCTTTTTTGCATCAATACACAACCTAGTCCTAATCTTGATGCATCGCAGTATACCATAAAATCTTCTGATCCTTCAAGGAGTACTAGAATAGGTGCATTACAGAGTTTATCCTTTAAGTTCTAAAATGCCCTCTCTTGTTCTTCTCCCCAAATGTACTCCTTGTATTACTGTGTCAAGATGGTAATGGGTTTGGCTATCTTGGAGAAATTCTGTAGGATATTGGAAATCATAACACAATGGAAGATAGATGGATTAGTCAAGTCTAGAGAGAGAACGTTAGAGAGAAAAGCTTTCTAGTAAGAGAAAATGAACTTGTATTATGAAATGACTAACCACCTCTTCCAAGGCATGGAAGAGGCTTATATAGTAGCTTGCAAAATCAGCCCTTAGGCTATGGTATGGGCTTACACGTTGGACTTTATAACTCGGCCCAATACCGAACATTAAATATTAAACGTTAAACTATGAGCTATAATAAATGGTACAATACATGGGGTGACCGAGTCTTTTTTTAATATCTAACAATCTTCCCCTAAGGGAGGTCACCCTAGAAAATACTAACTTAAGCTCAGCAATCTTGATCTTGTGTTCAGCTCATAGTCTTTTGATTCTTTACATACTATCTTGTACTTTGAAGTAGTGATCTTTGTCTAGTGGCTTGTGATTGTACTTGATATGTAATCTTGAGCTTCTTTCAGATCATCGGCCAAATCTATTCTCTGATCATCAACTTGTGGTCTTTCGTCGTCTTGTGCTTGTGACATCTGGACCGGCATGCTCATACCTTTCTTGATGGTGAAAGCTTGATTATTCGTTGTTCTTGAAGTTACTTTAACTTTAATACTTGATCACTTTTAGAGGATTTTGATATCAGAGTTGCCAAAGCTTTGAAACATATACTTGAACTTTCATGAGGTCATTAGATGTATCGGTCAAGTATGAGCATGCGGTTATGAAATTGACTTCACTGGAACGAGGTATCTCCATCTCCATCTTTACTTGAACCTGTAATAAAACAGTTAGCAATAAACCTTGCGGACGAATATGGCCTTGTTATTCGCCCGAATTTGGTTGGATTAACCTCCAGATCTTGTGAGGACCGACCTGTGATCAGGTAGATTCAATCTTAAGAAGAATCTCCTTGACAGGATTTCCAGTATAAGTGTCGGATCTTCCAATGTATGAACATCAGAATCACCTAACTTGCTTGTTCTCTTAATCAGAGCATCTCAAAGCAGACAACATGATAAGAGTGAATCGGTTAGTTACTATCTTACCGATTAAAGAGGAAAATTGATTTGAAAATCAATTGACGTGTCACTTGAGAAAGTGTTTTTATGACACATCGAGAGTGTTAAGCTTTTATCAAAATTCATCATTCGTCAATTCATAATCTAGACCGATAAGATATCCAGTGTCACAAGTTTGACCCATTAAGGATCTTACAAGTCACCTACCATGAGCTTGTTTGATGTTGGCTCAAGCAAAATTTCTATCTTCATTGTGAATACTTAAGTATCACTCGGATGTTCTGGCAAAACCATAAAGATAATGCGTAGGACTCTTATGATAATCCTTGTATTCACATTATGTGAGTGACTAGTAAACATGGAATAATGTCCTAATGAGATTAATTGATGATCTCTTGGCTCTAGACTTAATTGTGCGTTTTGGTTTTAGTGATCGAAGGCTGGAGCGGACTGCCACCTTTTCAATATCAACTAACTCGGAGTGAGAGAGCTAATAGATTACGTGTTTAGTCTCCGTGAGAAATGAAATAGAAATCTTTTAAGAGATTCTGAGTGGCTAGGGAGGGTTGTGCATTGCATCACTAAGTCCATGATGTTAGTCTTTAATGTCAGCAATCATCTTTGTGATTCTGACAGCAGATGTATTGACCCGGTTTTTGCCTAAGTATATGGAGGGCTTCTTTCTTTACACCCTTTATCCTTACATTTCTTTTTTATTCTTCAACCCCTTCAGTGCTTACCGAGACTTCATGACTAGAACCTTATTGGGTTTGTTCCAGTTCTAGCTCCATCTCAGTCGGCACTATTCCCTTATTCTTACATTTTTTACTCCATTTTTATGTCATACCTAAGGACTTCTACACTAACTAGTGGGTCGTCCCTGGGTAGATCCCTCCAGTTGTGGCTGGATCATGGGAACCAATACCTAACCTTACCAACCTTATAACTCCGATAAAATTAATTACATGGACCGCTTCTTGGTACAGTTACCAAACCTTGCCATAAAACCAATTGAAAAACTCAATCAGGTACTTGTGATATAAATATCAAAGCTTTTAGTACCTGGATTGTTTTTGAATTTTTAGAAACGCTCCCCCTCAACATGTGCATCGATTAAACGAAAATGTTTAGCACAAGGAGGATGGAGTATACATGAGACCACAAAATCACATTTTTTATCAGTTTTCATATTTAAATCACATTTTCTCCCCTTATTAAAAATTTCAAATCCTTTGATATTTTAGATACCAATGGATTCGAATATGTTAGAAAAACTGGAAGAAAAATGTGCTGATTAATCACAAGCCGAATGGGTAAAATATTAATGCTCCTCCTTAATCTATGAGGGATTCTGTTAGTGTCAGGTATGATAGGTTTGAAAGATTTTGAATTTAATGAAAAATTCATACACTGACACATAACACTAACTATAACACTACTCTATAATGTACAAAGTTTACAATATATTACAAATGATATTGACCTTATAAATGGAATAAAAAGATCATTTCGTTCTTTGAAGAAGTCGGTAGTCAATATCACGAACACGTCCACCAACAAAGCATTCCAAGTTCCAGAAGATCCTTCTTGTCTTGAGTCTCCGTTTAATGGCCTGTATGAAGTCCTTGCTCCTTTCCACATCCTTATCAGTCCAAAACCGCGTGTTCATACCCGGATTGAGCCGATTAACCTTGTACTCCTTAACTCTGTAATCCAGTGCTTCCATAATATTTGTCAACGTACCACCACTGAATTTGTAAATCTCATTAAACCTCATGATCTTCCGTTCATTGTTACTGATAGGGAACACAACTGCACGAGGTGAATCAATGATTGTATAGTCACGCTTGTACTCGAAGTCTTTTGCATCCCATCCAGGTTTAGTGAGATTCAGCTGTTTCTGGTAGCTCTCAATGCCGAGTTGGAAGTCTTCAACCCGCTGTCGAATCACTAAGTTGCGTGTCCATAGTTTAACAGCAGTAGAGAGCATATGTATGTCTGAACCAGGAAGATGATTTAGATGACCTTGAAGAAGCAGCAGATTCAGGTCTTCAAAGTCACTGGGATACAAGTTTTTTAAGTCCTTTACTACAATCGTGTATTCTTGATGATTAGCTCTGCGCAATGTGATCTCTTTCAAGTAGTCGTACCCACAGCGAGAGTAGGCTTTTATGCTAACAACACAGAGTATACGCATGTGAGTTCTGATAACCTTGCGGCTTGAGTCACTAGTGTGTCGGTCAATGTAGAATTTCTGACGATTAAACCACCAATGAGAGATGCCATAAGAGGCACTTATGTCATAGGTTCAGACATCATTGATCCACATATCCTCAGGTATGAGTAGTTCAAGTCCAAAGTCAAGATAACGAGCAGCCTTCATCTTGGAAATTGATAAAGCTTGTCCGCTTCCCTTACCGCCATATCATAAATAATCCAAGTCTTTATTAAAAAAGAATTGAGTTAGAATAGTGACATGACCTGGTAGACCACTGAGAGGCAGAGGTCAGCTAACATCGATCCTGACTTGATCACCTTCTGGATTAGCCCAGTCAATCTGATTTGTAAGCATCTTGTGACACTCTTCCATCTGGAACTAAAGATGAACGATGTCTGGGTAGAAAGCTTTAACGACTTCATAAGCTTGCCTTCCGAAGTCGGCTTGTGTAAGCATGGTCTTGTTTACTTTTTGGCAGTACCAGTTCATGAAAGTTGTCATGTCTCTAGTCTTTGCAAGCAATGAGTTCTCAGCAAGGGGTTTATAGGTTGAAACAAACGCAGAGGCCCAGTTGTTCTCAACATCTGACACATTGGAAGAAGGGATGGTCCAAGCAGGTTCAGGAGTTTCTTGTCTTTCTTCTTTAGGGAGTGGTTTCCACCAGTCTTTTCTCATGTCAGCTTTTGGTAGGTGATCATTCCCGGTGTCTTCATCATCAGACAAATGCATTTGTTCATCGGGAATGGAATCATCATTTATTAGATAATCTGTATGAGATGTTTCTTGAGTAGCATTAAAACCAGCTGACTCGTATCTAGTGACAGATGTAGTCCAAGCCATGGATTGTTGTGTTAAGGTTGTAATCTTGGACGAACTTAGAGAGCCCAAACTCTCATGCCTTGTTGCTGATTGACCGTTGTAGATGGAGGAGGAGGAGGTGGAGGAATTTGTGAAGACCCTGAAGCTCCAGGAGCTCCTAGAGCATCATAATCTCTTGAAGAAGGTGGATGAGGAGGTGGAGGTGGTGGTGGAGAGCCAAAAGGAGTTCTTGGTGAATCTGATCTCTTTCGACGCTTCTTATGAGCTTCGGCCAGATTTGCTTGAAGTTGATTTGAATGGTCACGATTCATTGACTTCTCCAGTGCTTCATAGAGGTTCTTGTGATCTTCATGGGTTTTGTAGGACCCAGTTTCCCACATTCGTTGTAGAAGAATCTCTTTCATGTCAGCTTCCGATAACTCTCTAAAGCGAGCACGAAGTGGAGCTTGGAGAGCCCAGTCAACTGCATCAGTGACAATCTCATCAACGGCTTTGCTCACCTTCTGAGGAATATTGAGATTCTCCAAGTTGTATAGACGGGACCCATGTTTATTTAACCTTTCCTCCAGAGCTGAGTTGTCTTGTATCAAATTTTCCATGTGTTGTTCAAGTTCACCAATGCGTTGTAATAAGATCGAATCTGTGGTGCTTTGTTGTGGTTGGAGTGGTGGTGGTGGAAGAGTTGTTGTTGTTGTGACTGTTATGGTTGTTGCTGTTGATGTTGGGAGTGGAGCATGAACAGTTAGAGAGTCTAATTGTGACGTTGTGAGATCGATAACCGGAGTTGTCATTGAAGGAAAAAGAGGTGTCCTGATGAATGGGGACCGTAACCATTGACTAAACCTCTGATTCAGCATTGGTTTTCTCTGGTTCTTCTTCCCGTGGCTTCTCCATGAAGAACTAATCAGTGAAGCTGAGTTCTTTTTCAAGATTTTGTAGAGAAGACAGGGTTTTAGTGGAGCTTGCAGGTTCTTCAAGAATCACCTAATATTTAGTTGGGAGTTTGAGGTTCTCCTGAACATTTGGGTAAGCAGTTGTAGTAAACTCTTTATCCATTTGCTCAGGGTTTTGTTGAGTAGAAGCATCAGAGACTGCTAAGTCTATGGGTTCAAGGTTTGGTCCAGCATGAACCACATGACTTGGTTAAGGTTGAAACTCTGCAGCATTACCAGGGTTTGATCCAGCCTGGCCTTCATCTTGTTTACCATGGTTTGGTCCAGCCTGGCCTTCATCTTGAACTCCAGTATTGATCTTAGTGAGCTCCTCGTTAGAATCATATTTCTCTTTGTTAACAAGGGTCACTACCTCATCAGACTCTGTTTCACTGTCTGCAAGAGCTAGTTCTGCATCCAAGGAAGGAGATTCAGCATTCCCAAAGGGTTCAGTGGTCATAGGTATGTGCCTCTGAAAGATAAATTGATCGGCTGGGCTCTTCTTCTTTGGAGTCTGAAGGGTGAGTAGATCACGAGCAACTTGTTCTTCAATCACTTTCTCTTTTCCCTTTCCTTGTACCTTTGGAAGCGGTTGAAATCTCCCAAAGTGTGGTTCCCGTATCACCACAGTACGAGCTGGTCCCTGATTTTTTGCCTCTAGATCTTTCAAGCTTAGTTCCACAGCCCGTTGATAGTCAGCTTCCTTATCATCAATCCTAGGTTCTGAAATAGGAACACCTTCATAGGCAAATTCATCCACCAACTTGAGTGGACTTTTAGGCTTGCGCCTTTTTCCCACTAGACCACCCTTTAATCTTTTAGCTGGTGAGGGTTCATCAGGAGTTTCCTTGACCAGTTTTTGCTTCTTTTTTGGAACTGATTTTGCTGGTTTGTTGGGTGATGGTTTAGGTGGTTATGAAGAAGTTGATTTGGGTTTTGAAGCTTTGTCACCAGTGGGAGATTCAGGTACTGCTCCTTCCTCTGTTATACCGTGTTCTCCATCCAGATATTGTTGATACTCAGCGACATGAGCCAGGTATCCGTCGTAGTATGGTGCTCTTTTAATTGCATCAGTGAGAAGTGCATCAGGTATCGACATACCAAATACTTCCCTACCATCCTTTCTAACAAACCTGAGATTGCCTAGAATGTTATCATCATGCGAGTAGTGAAGAGGTATACCAGTTCTTGGGTGTATATTGTGCTTGGTTTTTAAGTGATGGATGATTAGTTTGGTGAATTTCATGCTTGGGATAAGCAGAGGAGTGGACTTCTTCTTTCTACGTAAAGTCATTGTCAGCCTCTTCTTGTCAGTGAGGAAGGTTTGTATTGATTGAACAAATTCTTCCCAAATCCTCTCAGCATAATCGATGTTGGAGTGATGAATGATACCCTAAAGGATCTAAAGCATAAGATGTCTTGGCCTATCATGTCCAGCAATTTTACCCGTAAGGCACATGTTGATCATGGACAAGATGGCTCTCCATGGTTGATAGAGATCATTAACGAACATTACAGACACGTTCCTGAGCGTACATGGGTATCCCAAAGTGTTGACATATTCTATAACTGCATCATTCGAAGGTGGAGCCACAAATGGATTGTTATCAATAATTGGTGAGATTTGAAGTGCATCTCTAAGAATATCTTTGTGAAGATTAAACCATTGCTCATCCAACTGACATCTATAAATCCCAGTAGTTGAGTCATAACGCATGGTGTCCCAGAACTGTTGAATGTAAATAGCGGGAATCATGGAAGATGTCGTGAAGGCCCTGAAGAAATTGGTAGTTTTCAGTATAGCCACAACAACCTTGAAGATTGGATTCCTCTATGACTTCAGTACATCTAGCACGTAGTTACTCTTGCCGACATGCACCCATTTGCGGATTGGTAAAATCTGATCATCCGTTCAGGTTGGTGGTGCGATAGCAGGAGCTTGTTCAGCAGGAACATCATTGGCAAGGATATTCATGTCAGCCATAGAATCTGCACAGGTAAATCCAACAGCAGGACATACATACAGATATATGATGTTTGATAGGAGCAATTGCTCAAAGGGATATAAATGCAACAATGGATTTCACTGAGATAAGACACTTAAGCCACCTAGAGACAGAAGTCAACAGGTTTGGTCAATTCTAAAGTCAATGGAAGTCAACCTTGGAATGAGTTGACGCAAGGCTATTTGACAAATCGCTAACACAATCAAATGATAACTCGCTAGAATATTCTATTAAGGATACTCAACTCGCTACT